>OY740768.1:97538509-97851009 GCA_963513935.1 Aphrophora alni | reverse complement strand
AAAAACTCACTAACAATGTCTGTGTGAATTCTTTGTAATTATTGTGTTTCGTTTTACCACCACCATTTTAGAGCATTTTAAAATTATGAATCAAGACACCGCGATACTCGAACATACAATTTTATTTATTTCATTTAATAATTATCGGGATGACCATTTAAATTAGATTTGTTACTTCCCACTCTCATCCAGGAACATTATATTATTCAAACTACAACCAAAAAAAGTTATATTTTCAACGGGACACATGAAAATTAAATAAACATATTCTTCTCAAAATGTAACTGAGGTAAAATACATTTTGTCTATAAATTAATACCTTGTAACTTTTATTATTAGTACTGCTCAAGTTTTACACAGAAAAATATAACATAGACATAAAAATAATTATAAGTTAGAATTAAAACAGAAATTCCTATACAAATACTGTAATTTGAATCAGATCTCGAGATGCGAAAACGGTAGCGTAATATTTTTATGGTTTCCCATTAAAAACATAGTAAACATTTTTTTTAAATGGGTCATAAAAACGTTAAGTCGTTCTTTACTTTTATTTTTGCTACCATTTTAAATTCTTTGAAGATATGACTAACCAAAAGGTTAAAATAAATCAAATGTTCAGCATTAAGAAACTTACGATTAACCCTATTCGTCTATTCTGGTAGGTTACAGATGGACCTACAACTTAGTTGCGTAGTTACTAAAGTTTTTTTTTTTACTGCGTGTAACTATCTCTTCTGACTTTATTAGTCTAATTGGAATACAGTAAAGAAGTTAACAAAAATAATAATAATACATTCGTACAAACTGATAATAAAATCAACTCTTTTAAGTATAGGCCTACTTATTAGGAACGTAAAAAATAACTACAACTGGCTTTATAATTCGTTAACAGCTCTAAATACAATTAATTTGTATAAAAAATCAAAGTGCTGTTAACTTTACCACACAATTTCTGTCATGTTTATTACCCCCCATTAACAAACAAAAGGTTGGGACTAAGGGCTTGGTCGGCTACTGGTAGGTCGTAAATGCACAAGGGATGCTAGGTTTGATTTGTCAATACACTTAAGAAATAAGAAAAAACTTAAACATTAGGCGTACTACGACTATTGTTATGTATACATTTTTGACAAAATTTAATTTAATATCGTTACCAAAAACCAACTCGATTGTTACTGCACACAAACAGGCTGCGCCTATATTGTATGATTTTTTTACCAAATTATGTCGTGTTTGGTATCTTTCTTCTAATTTTTTCATTTACTGTACTTTTCAAATATTCGATGGAAATTTCCAAATTACGATCATGAAAAGAATGTTAATTTCCTATAGTGGAGATGCATAAATGAGACACAATATTGAATTAACTGAAGGCGGAAGCGAGGACTGGGGTTTAAACAGGTTCAAGTGGGTGTGTGTTACCTGAATAAATTACAATAGCTTGGACTTAGAACTCAAAAATATGTCTACAGAGAAAGTTATTTATTACACGGCGGGTTGTTTGTAAGTAAAATAATTGTAAACAAGTAGAACTTTATGGTTTAGACAACTTACAGATGGTCCTTTTCATGGGTCCAAAGTCCACTGACACTTTTCTTACTGACGGAAGTGATTTTTACTTTTCTAAAATTATCTGCCATAGTAATATTATATAGTTTACTATAGTAAAATTCAAGTCAGCTTGAGGCGGAAACCCAGTCGACCGCACTAATCGCCTACCCTTGGTGTCTATTGTGCGACTCGGCCGCGTTAAGTAGCCACTGGCTGGGGTCAGTGAATCATAACTAATGACTCCAGTAACGATATGCAACTTTTCCTCCTTCCTTAAATTCCGAAAAACAAATGATAACACGTGTTACATTGCAATTTTCTGATTATTTAGATACCAAATTTCAAAGGAATCGGTCATCTGTGACAAACACAGAGTGATTAGTGAAGTTATAAATGGTTTACTGTATTAATAAAACTTCCGTATATCAGACGAAACATTTTTATTTCAGAAAATATGTACAATTTATAAACACTAAAATAAAATAAATAAATATAATTAAATAATTAACCAAATTAAATCATTTAATTAAAATTAATATTGTTCCCCATGAAGGCAAAGGAATCAAGCTTAGTATAAACAAGTAAAATAAATTGTACGTATGCCTAAACTTAAAAACTAATAATAATACTGTACAGCATTTCCTTACAGAGGAAGAGCCAAATCATCAGCTAAATAACATAATTCTCTTGCTTTACTGTGTTATAACATTAGTCCTCAAATGTTTGGCAAGACAAAGTTACACAAATATTAAACTGTATTATTGAAGAAAAAATAACATTATTTACTAAATTATATTAATTGTTATTAAATTAATTAAAATTACTATTAATGCCCATAAAGGTAAAGGAAATCACACTTAATATAAACAAATAAAACACTCGTACTATGCCTATACTATAAATAAAGTACACGTACGTATAACTAACAATAATACAGTATTTCCTTAGAGAGGAATAGCCAAATCATCAGATGAATCATCACTTACTTCAATCTGGTCACTGTGGGAGTCTTCATCTTCTGTGTCGTCGTCGTTCCCAGCATCCAACACTATGATCCTGTCGTGCAAATCATCGCTGATGGCATCCACCTCCCACATCATGTCCTCAACTTTCTTCACGTGAGTGACGCACTTACTCCAATCCTCCGAAGAAATATTGTTCAATGCATTGTGTAACAGAACTTCTACGGTATTCAGAGAATAATCAGCATTCTTCTTCGCAACTTCATTTTTCACTGTGGCCCACACCAGCTCGATGGGGTTCAGGTCACAATGGTAAGGGGGCAACCGCAGCACTGTGTGACCACACTCCTCAGCCATTTTGTCGATTTTATAAACCTTGGCCTGTAATTTCAAGTGAATAGGGATGAGTTCTAGGAGCTCTGCCTTCACGTTCTTCGGATTGAAATTCACGCCGTTGTCTGTGAGCCATTCTTGGATGTGAATCTTCTTCCAACTCATTTTTGGGATTTTATTGACTGTCTGACTGTGGTATGACGCATTATCCATAACAATGACGCTGTCAGGTGGAAGTAAATGCAGAATTCCTGAGAACCACTCTTCAAATGCTGTGGCGTTCATCTCGTCATGATGGTTTGCGTTATCAATTTTCGCAGTTTTTTTTGCTCGAAATACCCATCGTGCGTCTTTAGTTTCTGTGGGATCGGAATGGCCCACATAGTATATATAGCTGGCCCGATCCGGCTTTGCACTGAGAGACAAATCAAACTTAAATGTATATTAACCAAAAAAATATACCAACAAATATATTTTACTATGTATTTCTTATGGGGATTTTTAGTAACAATTTAATAAAACCATGTACAAATTTGTCATTATTTCACAAAAAGTTTAGGTTACTTGTTAAAATCTACTTCAATGTTGTTAAAAGTAGCGAAGAAATTAGTTTTTTCGTTGTAAAGTAATTAAATTTTATTGTATCTTGATGAAATTTTCACCAAATGTGTACAAATATTAATTAATAGATGTGTTAAAATTTATTTAAATCTGTTTATTCGTTTAAATATATATATATATATATATATATATATATATATATATATATATATATACAAATCATCGTCTATTTCGATATATATTTTTTAAACGAATTGAGAGATTTAAACAAAATTTACCACACTTCTTACTAATATATTTATACACATTTTGTGAAAAAATCATCAAGATATAGTAAAATTTTATTGATTTACAACAAAAAAAAACAATTTCTCTTAACTAATTAACAAAATTAAATAAAATTTAATAATTATGACAACAAAATATATACGTACATGTTGTGAAAATTTCATCAAGATACAATAAAATTTAATTACTTTACAACGAAAAAACAAATTTCTTCAAAACAACATTGAAATAAATTTCATAAAATATATAAATAAATTTTCAAATAAATAAAGTAACCTAAACTTTTTGTGAACTTTATTGAAATGCGACGATACGCCTTTTTTAAATCATTTGCATCTCGAAAACCACCCAACGGATTTGAAATATCAAAACATTTTTGAATTCACAATTAAATTTTCTATAAACTATCAAAGCTAGACTTCTATAACTATCATATCTAGACTAATAATAATTAAACAATTTACAACCATTTACCGCTATCGGTCTGGTTGAAAATAGTGTCAAATTATAACTTGTATAGGCCTAGTCTATTTATTTATAGATTTTGTTAAAATTTTCAGGAAATGTTCTATATGACTATATAAAAATCATACAAAAATTTGAAAATGATATATACACAATGTTTTGATTTATGAACGTGTATAGCAAAAATGTAAACGATTTCTAAATACTGCTATTTTTATTGGTTTATTAGGCTACATACGTTTATTAATCGCTGTAGTTATATTCTGATATACCAAATTATATAAAATGTATAGAATTGTGAATTCAATTTTTTTTTAGATAATTAACATCCGTTTAACGGTTCTCGAAATAAACACAATTTAGTAAACCAACGTATTCTGTTTTGATTTTCGTACAGAGAGTATACAAATTGGGTACGCGATAGTACAAAAACGCTTATTTTTTAAAACGGATTTGGATTCCTCATAAAAAATACTATAAATTATAAATTTTATGTTTATATGTACGGACAATTATAGTTTAACTTTTTGAATTAATTTACGCCAATGCATATTTAAAATATACAATTCATCATGGTTTTTAATACAAGTTAACCTAACAACTAGTAGCCTACTAATAAAGATTTTATAGAAAATTTTATTGTGAATTCAAATATTTTTTCAAAACAAAAATCCATCAAACGGTTAAAAATATATATAAATAATGTTGAGTAGCCTACGTTACCGAATACCCCAACATCCCGAACTTGAATTTAATTTCACGACTGATAGGCCTACCATTGTTTCATTATGTAGCCTTTGTTCAGGTATGATCAGTGATTATAACTACATGTTTCTAGTAATAACTTTAAAAATTTTAAAAGATACCAAGAATTTAATTTAATTTTTAGAAAATGTGACCAAATATATTCAATAATTGACGTTTTATTTTATTTGTTGGTATATTTAATTCGGGAATATTTTTGTGGCTGATATTTGAGTGAATTGGCACTTGCTTTGACGTTGGCAAGCCGTAACCGTGTTTGGGAATTGACACCAAACTTTTGTTGCAATATCTCCATGTTAGGTTAGATATCTGTGTATTTATCGTTTTTGTTGATAAGATGTTCACCAAAAGCAGAGTTTGTATATGAAGTCCTCTTAGGGAAGTGTTCCTTAAAACTTTTGTTGAAAGAGCGGGCAGTCTGTCCTATATAAAAATTCGGACATTCATTACTGTAGGCCTATAACAAGTGATATTGTATGTGGCAGTCTTATCGTGTTTGTCATTATGTATGTCTTTTTTTGGGTTATTTAAAAAATAGTATAGTTTGTTTGAGGTATTGAAAGCAACGGTTACGCTCTCTTTAGCCAGTCTACGTTTTGGAGTATGACTCAATGCTGATCCATATTCTGTGGAGACGTAAGTTTGCTTTTTCTTTTTAATAATGGGTTTCTTATTTGTATGTTACCTGATGAGTTGGTCGATATCTGAGCTCTTGTACCAATTGTATACTGCGATGGGTTTAATTATGTTTACTTCCTGTTCATACTTCTTCTTGTCTAGAGGTACTGAGGCTAGCCTGTTAACGAAATTATTGTAAGCTGCCATTTTTATATGACATGGATGATGGGAAGAAGCGTGTATAGTCTGGTTTGTTGTGGTAGGTTTTCTATAGATGTTGAACTTAACACTATTGTTTATTTTTGAAATTGATAGGTCTAAAAAGTTTAAATTGTTATTTGTTTCACTTCAACCGTGAATTGGAGTTTTGGATGCATTGTGTTTACGAAGTTAATCAGAGTTTTTAATTATCTATTGTTGCCATAGAAAAGTACTATAGTATCGTCTACATACTATCTGAAGACTATTTTTGGCCTATTTTGATTAATTTCCGACCAGAGATGTTTGTTTTAGATTTGTCCTTCCAGCAGAATTTTGTCCTTCCTTACTTCCATAGACAGACGAATCTCGCAACAGTTTTTCTGTCGAATCAACGAGCTCTGAAAAAACAGTTTTTTTTAGCTGTATACGACACCGGTCTGTATTGCGGTCGGCGTTTTGTACATATCATAGGACCGCTACTTATTATTTTTTTCAAACTCTTAAGAAGTTTGATAACGAATTTTCGTTATAAAGATTATATTAAATAAAGATTTTATTAAAATTTTCAGGAAATGTTCTTTATGACTATATAAAAAATCATACAACAATTTGAAAATGATATATACATATTTTTTTGATTTATGAACGTTTATAGCAAAATAGTAACCGATTTCTAAATATTGCTATTATTATTGGTTTATTACATACGTTTATTAATCGCTGTAGTAATATGATATACCAATTTATAGAAAATTTAATTGTGAATTCAATTTTCTTTAGATAATTAACATCCATTCTACGGTTCTCGAAATAAACACAATTTAGTAAACCCGTGTACATTAGCGTTTGAATTTTATTGAAATGCAATGACACGCCTTTATTAAATCATTTGTATCTCGAAAACTACCGAACGGATTTGAAATATCAAAAAAATTTTGAATTCACAATTAAATTTTCTATAAACTGTCAGATCTATGCTAATAGTATAATTATAATTAAACAATTTACAACAGTTTACATCTATCGGTTTGGTTGAAAATAGCGTCAAATTATAACTTGTATAGGCCTAGTCTTTTTATTTATATATTTTGTTAACATTTTCAGGAAATATTCTATATGACTATATAAAAAACCTACAAAAATTTGAAAATGATATATAAAATGTTTTTTGATTTATGAACGTTAATAGTAATCGCTCAAAATTATAAACGATTTCTAAATACTGCTATGTTTATTGGTTTATTACTCACGTTTATTAATCTCTTTGGTAATATTCTGATATACCAATTTATAGAAAATTTAATTGTGAATTCAATTTTCTTTAGGTAATTAACATCCGTTCCACGGTTCTAGAAATAAACACAATTTAGTAAACCCGCGTACTCGGTTTTGATTTTCGTACAGAGAGTATAAAAATTGGGCAGGCGATAGTACAAAAACGCTTATATATCGAAAACTAATTATCGGAAGTTATTTTTTAAAACGGATTCGGATTCCTCATAAAATTTACTATAAATTGTTAGTTTTATGTTTTTATGTATGGACAATTATAGTTTAGCTATTTGAATTAATTTACGCCAATGTATACTTAAAACGAATTAAATACAATTTATCGTGGTTTTTAATACAAATTAACCTAACAACAAGTAGCCTACTCATAATGATTTTATAGATAATTTTATTGTGAATTCAAATATTTTTTCAAAACAAAAATCCATTAAACGGTTAAAAATATATATCAATTTTTGTTGAGTACGTTACGCGCTTATAAGTACTTGATCAGCTGTTAATTGTATGCTGTATTTCTGATAGAAAAGTATGGACAATACTGCTATTTTTGTTGGTTTATTAATCGCTGTAGTAATATTCTGATACACCAATTTATAGACAATTTAATTGTGAATTTAAATTTCTTTAGATAGTTAACATCCATTCAACGGTTCCCAAAATATACACAATTTAAAAACCCGCGTACATTAGCGTTTGCATTTTATTGAAATGCGATGACACGACTTTATTAAATCATTTGTATCTCGAAAACCACTGAACGGATTTGAAATATCAAAACATTTTTGAATTCACAATTAAATTCCATCAACAGTTGTTAACACAAGTTATACATGATTAACCATGCCTTGTTGCATAACAACCCCATAATAACTAAAAACAAACAATAAAAAGAATCCACTATACTATTGAACTATAGACTATATTTATTTGTATAAATAAACATAATTATATAAACATGATATATGTTATAATTGTGTAACATATTTATAAAATTTTTCATTCTAAACCTTGAAATAACATCTCAACCCTCTATTGTCATTGCCAATTGAACTGTATAATATTTAATTGTATAAAGTTAAAATACATCACATTTTTTGAATCAGAGAATTTGTACATTCTATTACCACTTGTCAAGAATAACTGGGAATAAAAAACATTTCATATATCATTTAAAAATATAAATGAAATACATTTTCATTTTCATTGGATGTTTAGAAATAAGGAGTAAAAGTAGGATGGGTTGAATTAAAACTAATGCAATTTTATAATAAGTTGTACTAAGTAAAATGTATTGATTGTTGAATTTACTCTAAAACAATTATTATTTTTAATAAAACTGTACATTGTTTCTGGGAAGAATATGAACAGTAATATATTACTATTCCAAAAACCCAAAACTATACCATATTATGGATTTTTAATACATCTTTTATTTCATTTCAGTTTGTAACCAAAGTTTCCAATATAAATTGGTCTCCTAGATAAATTACTACGTAACCATTCCTAATTGATTAATTCATACATAAAATATGTAACAAAATATTTAATAAAGATAATTTTGTTCTTTAAAACTAGTGATATATATTATGTAAAAATCTGACAAATTTATATCTGATATACAAACACTTTTCGACGTAAACAGATAAATAGTTTTTCCATTTCATATAAAAGGTAGAACTCTTTAAAGGGACTAATTATTTAGAATGGCGAATAACTTATGTAATTTATAATATATATTGCACACATTCAAATAACGCAAAGAAGCAACAAGTATACAACCACCTCTAAGAAATTGAAATGGACAAACGGACTGAACTCTAAGTTTATGAAAGGTGCAATTGACGGCAACACTGGATCTGTTCCATCTGGCAACAATGTCCCCAAAGGCATAGTGACGTTCGTTGCAGTCTACATACAAATATTTTGGTATCCTCACAAAGGCATTAACCAACTTGCTCTTTTCTCTCGAATTTGAATGGACCAATCATACTCAAGAGCCCCATAAGTCACCTTTAGGGCTAAAGCCCGAATCTCTTCTATAGGAGAGAGTATTGCGTTCAGCGCAGCCCTGGTGGTCTCTCTTCAAAACTAAAGCTGTCGTCCCAAAAGCTATTTTAGGGGATATTTAAAAATATTTTTATTTTCGATCTAATATGCTTAAAAGTATATGTATATTACATATAAACTTGATTTAGGCCGCTTGCCCTTGTGGGGATATCCCCACAAGGGACAACATCCCCAGAAGTACTTTACAGGACGAGTGAGTATGCCCGGAAAGGTAGCTGTGATAGTTCTCTCTCTCTCTCTCTCTCTCTCTCTCTCTCTCTCTCTCTCTCTCTCTCTCTCTCTCTCTCTCTCTCTCTCTCTCGTATTTAACCAGCCAGATTACATATCCTTCAAGAGACACAAAACTTACTTCTCTAAATCATATCGATTTCTTGGAGATAGAGACGAGACGAAAATCAATAGTCTTTCATCCTCCAATACTTTAAACTTCAGGAGTAAAAGTTCTGCAGTTTCCACATATTTTCCAGACCACCATATTTTTAGATGTTTCTTGAATGCTCTGTCACCAGTGAGAAGGTTGAAGACTTTCCTTAGTTTACGACTTCTCGATGAGATTACGTATATGGAGAATTTTTGAATGGATTGTCACAATGGCCCCTAAAGGGATCCATCCATCTGTTACGGTTCTCTGTCTATACCCATCTACGTAGTATAGATGGGTATACCATTGATCAAGGCAGGTTTTGGATCAATGACTGGAGTTCAGTCCTTTATAACCAAACACCCACACCTAACCTAACATCTGCCTGGTTGAGGGTTGTGAATCTTACAAAGACACGAGTACAGACGAATACGTGTAAACTCACTGCCTTAATGGCGGCAATGCTAGAAAAATTTCATACTCCATTGATAATTTCATTAGATTGAATTTGACTGTAAAACATAAATGACCCAACAACATTGAACTAGCAATGACCCAGTCAGCATAGGAGATCTTATGATTTTCCTCAGCCCCACCTAAGCCTCACAAACTCGTTTATTATGTTTAGTCGTATTCTTTTAATTCATAGTTGTTTGTATTTCTTATTCTAAAGCATTCTCAGTATTCCTGAACCCATATGTAATCTCATATGTAACTGAACCTATGTAAAGAAAGCACATATTCTTTGATTTAAAGTTTTATAAGGGCTTCTTCAATTATTAATGACCCGAAACAATATATGTAACTGAACCTAAGAAGGCACATATTCTTTAATATAAAGTTTTATAAGTAATAGTTGTCATTGTACTTTGGTCTGTTGGCTCAGTTATCAAGGAAAACACGGCTGATAAGTAGGTTTATTATTAAGTTGTGTGAAAGGCGACTCTTTATCGCTATAAAGTTGTTTACACAAATGGTCGTATACTATAGACCTATATGATTCATAATAAACAAATCAGTTGGAGGTTTACATCTGATGCCGTTTTAGGATTTTAAAATGACTTAGCTAAAATAGAGGATAAAATCTGAAACTGATAATTACAAAACAAAGATAGGACGCCTGTCGCTGCGTCGCTGGCCGAAGCTCCTGACAGGAGGCTTATCACAGCATTAGTCGGTCTGTCCAAGGAGTGGGAGTGTTGTTGTTGGGGGTGCAGCGTCTGCCAGTTCTTTCCTTCTAAAGGAACAAAAACTTAAAGTGCAATCTACATCCACAAAGAAAAATTCTTACAGGAAGAACTTGTCAGAAGGCAGAAGGAGGCCAAAGGAGTGGACTAATACAGATTAAACTGAAGAAGATTTAAAATGCCTTCAACAAATTATCTGAAAGTCATTCAAATAAATCTCAGTCATGCCAGGACATCTTCGGTTGTTCTTGGCAAGAGATTTACTGAATGCACATAAAATATAGTTCTAATCCAAGAGCCATGGGTGAACGGAAGAAACATCTGAGGACTCCTAACCCAAAGATGTAAATTAATATACATGGTAGAAATACCGAGGTCGGCAAACTTCGCTTTGGCTTCGTGTGACAGTACTGTACTAAAAACAGTATGTCGTCACAACGTGAGTGGCTCACCAAGTCACAGTGAGGCGCCAAAATGGGAGTGATTCACCAAGTCTCTGTAGGTTCACCAACGCACGTCTTGGGAAGAGGCACCACCCTGTGTGAACAAAGTTATAGATTGCTACGGTAGCTTGATTTCACAGGTAGACCTATTACCTATTTACAAATTTCAGTAGCTACTAACTTTGAAATATGAAAACAATTATCCTATCTTCCGTTTGTTACCTTATACACCATAGTTTTTTCGTTTTTCATTAAAGTCGCTGTGGTCTAGCTTTAATTCTAGGCGGATAGACAAGCTTGTCGTCTACTGCGGAGAATCCATTTCATAGTTTTGTTGAATATATGGGAGGACAGACACTTGCTACTTTTTACCAGCAAGGGGTTGAACATTCCAACCAGTGAACACATTAATAATACTTTTCAAAACAAATCTTTCTCAGTAATTTGCTACAGTTAGAGTTTTTAGATGTTTGCAGTTATTGTTTTTCCTAGCCATCAGAAGAGGCTGTACGGATCACTATTTAGAAGTGTTTTACACCTCATCATTCAAATTTAAATATAGATCTAACATCTGAAAACATCAAACACAAAAACTACTTTTTTTAAACCATATCATTTTAATTTCAACACCATATCAGTTACTACAATCATTATTTATATTCTTACAAGAATCTTAAACATTTTAAAAATATAATAATAATTAATGAACGTTTCATCTAGTCACAGCTCTGTTCTAAGTTATTAAAACTATACGGTTTAGTATAGTGAAAATCGATTTCACAGTTCTAATTAATATATATTGATAATTCAAATTATCAATGTGCTACCAAAATACTACTAAGAGGACAAGAACACAGTGTGGAACAACTACGATAGTGGTTCGCGAATCTATAGGAGTGGCACCATTTCGAGTGCGCACATAGCTATGTACACTATTTAGCATGAGGACCACTAAGCATTGTTGACTATGGGGATTATTAAATTCTGATGTATGTAACATCTTAAACACCCAAATTGTGTATTGTGCCCAAACCGCAATAAAAACAAAATTCTGTACTAGGTTTAATACAAAACCATAATTTTTTATTCTTATATTGTTTTTAGTTTTTTTATCTTGGCGCTTTTACTTTATACCAATGACTACATAAATACTATTTATGTAGTCATTGTTTATACTAAACAAGTGGAGACCAGAGGAGTCGAATACACACAGAACGCCCGCCTTGTTCAAACCTGCGTAACCTTTGTCGGCTCACTAGTCCGAACTGAGGCGAGGTAAGTGCATGGTCTGCCAACTGATCCACACCACTCCTATAATATCGTATACACTATTGTTTTGATGTACAATAATTTTACATAATTACACTATAAAAATAAACTGTGCAAAAACAGTGCCAAACTTTTCACACACGTATCTATAAAACGAATTAAAGGAATAATAATTGCCAAAAATGTTTTTGATTAAGTATAAATGATGAGAGTCAAATATCGTAAGCTTTCTGGAAATTATTCATGAATGAAAAATTACTTTTATTTGGAATTTGACTAGCTCTTTTCATTGACGATTTTTTTTTATTCGTATGGTAAGTGTTATTACCGAATTTTCAAGCAGATAGCAACCAATAAGTTTTGTTTAGATCTTTATAGATTACATTTCGGGAAAAAAAATATCGAAATTGTTGGACGTTATTGAGAAAATTTTAATCTCTCGAGATATGAAAAAAAATAGCATATACACTAAATTTAATCAAAATCGGTACCCTCATTTGAGCTGTAGAACACAGAAGTACAGGACAGACAACAGGAAGAGGAGACAGATAACAGACACCATTCCAAAAACTATTGTTTTGAGTTCAAGAAATCTTAAAATAGATATTCGGTGAAAAACTCAACATAAGTTTTTGACCCCTAATATAACTAATTGTAATAAGTATTTTACAGAATCTACATACATATATAATTATACTTTCCCAGTTTAAATTAAAAATATTATTTGCATCATTTGCGTATACTTAAACTTAAAACGACAACTTGCGTCGCCACTGAGACGTTTAAAATAGCATTCACTAATTTTATAGGAAATCGTATCATTGACACTGCCTTGTTGATGTATTTTATTGAAAAATAAATAAATGGTAAATCCCTTTACCCAAGCTAGACTATTTTGTGTCTACTTTCCCAATTTGTACTTAGAATATATTTTTAGAATTTGAAAGGTTAACAAGACATTATATCAGTTCTTTTCCTTATATGGATAAATTTACCTAGACTACATACACACATATGGGGAGAGGCGAAGCTTATAGTTGGCAGAGTGCGCGCTTAATTCGCCTCAATTTGAATTAGTGGTAAATCGTCACAGGTTACGCAAGTTCGATCCTGATTGATGACCTAGTGTTTTCCCGTGTGTTACCTACGCTACGCCCCCTTCTTAATTAGTATAATTGACATAAATTACATTGAGCACACACAAATTATTAAATAATAATAACAATAGTAAAAATGTATACATATATATTTTTTTATTTTATCCGACTATCCGTTCAAGTTTAAAATAGATTCCGTATACATAATAGTTAGCTTACTCAACATTGTACGATTTATACTACTGATCAACGGTATTTAGTAGAACTCCATTTTCAGGAAAGAAAACCACCCACAGACTCTGTGTTAAGTTGCCTCGTAAATGCCGTCACTGGCGAAACCATGGTAGGCAAAACTCAAAAAAAAGTAGAATTGTACTAAAAATTGTATTTGTGGTTTTCTTTTCTACTCAACATTGTCTTACTAATTTTAGAAATTTCGATTTTATATGGTATGATTTATTTTTTTTCGGATAAATGATTAATTATCATTTATACTTAGGCCATTGGTATCTTTGTCTACAGTTGTTGATAAAGTGGCTTTTTGTTCATTTAAATTAGTTTGCAAAACAGCCGATTTCTCAACAGTTTCACTTTGCCCACTACTTTGCTCACTCCGAATGACAACCGAACAAAACGAAATTTAGGTTAAGTTTATTTGAAATTATTAATAATATACAGGAAATATCCCTTATGTAGGTTAGATTAATTCTTACATGTAAAATAACATAAATAAACAACAAAACAACGTTTTAAAGTTGAAAAAGCAAGTAATTGACAGTGTAATTGAAGATGATTGACAGTGTATGTACACGGAGAGTATTTTTCGTTTGCCGAGTTTTGAAGTTGGCAATCCCATTCCTCAACAATACACCTAAGTTATTTGTAGTATTCATAAATAACCTCAGTTTTGACGTGAGAACTTCTACTCAGTGGTGATGTGTTGTTTAGCACTACTGCTATATTTTGTGTAGTTAGTTTTAAAATATGGACAGTTCAAGTAGGCCGAGGCCTAATATTTCAAAAATGCTGTTATTAAAGATAGAATTGTAATTGATTGTTTGTTTGAACAATATTGTATCAATTAATGTTTTATTAAATTGTGTTACTGCTGAAGTATGTTTCTTATTTGTCACAAAATAACAACTGTAGATAAAGTATAATGTGCAATTCGTGAGCAAAGTGTCTTTTTTAAACTCGATAAAATTAACGCACTCGGCAAGCCTCGTGCGTCAACATTTTTCTCTCGATTAAAAAAGTGCCACTTTGCTCACTAGTTGCACAAATAACTATTGAAAATATCCATAATTTACATTCAGTAAATATCTGTTGGACACAAATCTCAGACCTCTTCTACTTCTACGACAATCCGTCTCATGTTTCTAGTTTGTCTCTTTTAAAAAATATACTTAAAATTATTTAGAGAGAGAGAGAGAGAGAGAGAGAGAGAGAGAGAGAGAGAGAGAGAGAGAGAGAGAGAGAGAGAGAGAGAGAGAGAGAGAGAGAGAGAGAGAGAGAGAGAGAGAGAGAGAGAGAGAGAGAGAGAGAGAGAGAGAGAGAGAGAGAGAGAGAGAGAGAGAGAGAGAGGGAGAGAGAGAGGAGAGAGAGAGAGAGAGAGAGAGAGAGAGAGAGAGAGAGAGAGAGAGAGAGAGAGAGAGAGAGAGATAGCTGAATTATCAATTTTTTGGGCGCAGTCGAAGCTATGTAACTCCATCTACTGAACCCATCAAAATAACAAACAAAAACATTACACTGCACTCTCTAAACAGAATAAACAGACAAAACTGATACGTAATGCATAATGACAAACAAAAATAACAATATTAATTTAGCACCGTATAATAATTATCATTAATAATATCAATAATATCAACAAAAACATATTACATATTACAGAAGATAATAAATATTAAAATTGAAGAGAACATTTGAGTAATTAAACTTTATATCCTATATTAAACTGTTTAAGAATAAAATTAAATATATAACTCATAGCAATACTACAGCAATATATACATATAGACACATGTACGCTTAAATAACTAAAAACAACTCCTGAGAATAAACTCAAACATTCAAGTTGTGTGTTAAGAGAGAAAGATGACGCAAAAGGACGAATTGTATACTAGATGATAAAGTAAAAATTTAATTACCCCAATGTAATTACATGAACTTATAAATGTTTACAATTTGGTACGTTGTGTGTTACCGTGTGCCACTCAAACAATGATGTGATGGAAGGTACTCGACAGTATGTTCAACTCAAGCGTCAAGTGTCATCCTTGCTTTTGATAAATATTCTAAATTTTAACATAAATATGGATAATAGATGACGAGGAGTTTCTGTATCTAAAATAACAGGATGTATTTTGTTTGACATTCTAATAACAGAATAGGCTGTGTTGTCAAAGAAAACATCTCTTATAATCGTGTTGAACGTCTTCATAATATGTGATTATCTTACGGCTGTTTATGCAATCTACTGTGAACCAGTTTATGTTATTTATTGTGCAAATGAAACAATAATTACCTAAAATCAATTTGAAGTCGGTGTTGTGAAATGCCTAATATGCCTTGATGCATTTTTATGAAATATTTACGCAATATGATCTGTGACAGTCTTTATAATGTTGCAGATAGTAGTTTTATGCACATTTACAAGGTCTCTAATTATCTGTTGACAACTTTCTTTTTCATAAAATCTTAGTATAATTAACAATTTGTCCATTGAGAAGAGTGACATAATTCTGGCAGTGGGATAGATAATTTGAAATTAGGCCTAAAATGTGAAATTATGCCTTCCTTACTGAACTTAAATCTAAACTTGAGTTCTTCGTCCGAAAGATAATTAAATGAATGATTTATGCCTATAGTACTTAAATTTAAAACAACAATTGCTTATCAACTGATACGTTTAAAATAGCATACTACTAGCCTATATTCATTTTGCAGAAAATACATCAATGACATTGATTTTTCAATATTTTATTGAAAAACTAAGTAAACCAAATGTTTTTTTCCGTATTTTCAGAAGCCGTTTGAAAAGATGCACAGTATGACTAGAGTAAATCATGAAGTTGTGGGGGAAAATTTAAACCCACGAAAGATACAGGAGTTTTCATGAAGGTATAAGAAAGGAACCTTCATCATTTTCGAAAATAAGGATTTTTGTTATGTTTTCTGGGACGTTTCTTTAACCGTTTTTGAAAAACACTTATTTTCAGACTGATGAACAGTTTTCTCCAGAAAAATTAAAATCATAATTATATGCAACTAAAAATGTTAACAAATGTATAACATTTTTACTGCACTATATTTAATTATATATTTTATTTAAACATAATTTGTATGGATGTATAAAATTATATTATAACATTTTTACTGCTCTTTTATTTAATTATATATTTTTTTATACTTAGCCTAAACATTATTTAGATGGATGTGTAACAAATTATATTATACATTTGTTTAACATTTTTAGCATTTAATCAACATTTTCATTTTTTACGTAAAACTTGTCGTAAGTCGGAAAAAAAACTTTTTTCAAAAGATAATCAAGAACCATAAAATCTTTATCTTAAGTCATACTACATATATAAAAAGTGTTTGTATTAGTTTTTAGTCTTAGAGTTTTAGATTTTAGGGGTGACAATATACAAATTTCTTATTTTTGTAAAATTATCTACAAAACATCTTTCTTGAGTCTTTTTTTCACTCTTTTCTATCTAAATAATAATAAACTAACATCCAAGCGTCGTTTTCTTTTCTTTTTTTCGATTTTCCCTAACTGTTATTACGAAGCGACTCTACTAATAAATTTTTATTTGTATAACAAAATTGCTCTAGAGCCCATGCGCTGCTCGCCCTCAATGATGTCAAATTGCATATCATTGTGAACTCTGGAAATTGGAAATCATGGTGATTACGCTTTACAAACGCAGTGAGGCGTGAAACTCAAAGAGATAATTGAATCCTGTGGTACTACTTGATTTTCTCGTTTATCTTTCCAAATGCGTAAACAACTAACTATGAAATCAATAGCAGTGCTTTCAGCTGACCCATTAAATGTCCCGACTTAAAAATAAGTATACTAGATCCAAAATAACCAAATTTGTATGAAACCTGTGCTCCGCCCGCTTAGAAATCGTGCTCTGTTCATAGTCTGTATCCCGCACTTGTTTAGGCCTAACTACAAGATATCCATTATTTAGTTTTTTTCATATATTATAGAAAAATTATAGAATTTAATTTAATTAAACTTTTTTAGCTAGGTATAAAGTAAGTATATTCCGTATAATTAACTGGTTTTCCCTTCAGAACGTTTCAATTTTCAACATTAAGCACTTTCATGTTAATATTTCATTTCATCCGAAATCCTAATTTTGTTAAAATTTCTAAAATCGCCCAGCATTACAATGAACATCTATCTTTCAACACTTTAAATAAATACAAAAAACATAGACCTTGTTTTATATATATATATATATATATATACGTGTGTCCAGTAAGTTTTTTTAAATTTTGTAGGATTTTATATTAATATTAAAATTGACAAGGAAGAAGCTTATATCTATCGAATCATTGCCATCAACGCAGGGGACTTTACCTATAACACGCTAAAGTTTGTAATCCAATTGAAATGGATTTTAGAGCGTAAAAGTCCATAAGTACCAGTTCTATTGGGATAAAATTAATTTTAAACTTTACAGAAAATGTGTTATCCATGTAATTTATTCTTTAATTTCTATAAATTGTACTAAAATATAACTGTCAAGTACAATTTTCGAAAAAAATTCGTTTCAAATTTTAAGGTTAAATTTTAACAATTATGTTCTCCTTGTTATCATTTATATAATATATCCTAATAGTAGAACACACATTCTACGATATCATTAAATCCAGATTTTAAAGATGATTACATGAGCTGTTATAAGGTATTGTGGAAACCACAGAGTTCGTTAATTAAAGACTTAAATTAGAAATATGAAATCTACCATTTTTGTAATTTTTCAGGCTGAATTTTTTATAATTGTATCTTTAGACAATTTATAATCTCGAATATTTGCGTTTCAACGAGGGATATCGTAATATATAAAATTTTATATTACAAATTCACTAATATCATCACGCTCTTCGACGGTATTTTCACAACTAAGTAGGAAATGCAGCATCCAGTATCATCATAACCTTTTGTTTTCGTTTGTGTTTGCAACTAAAAAACAGCAAGAATGGCTTGGCCTAGAACATCAAGGGTGGGGGAAATGTTACGTGTAGGTAAATAACTAAAATAAAAAAGATTTTAATCCATATATTTAAATTAAAATATTTTTTATATAGATATATGGCACGGTACAATAATTGCAAAAACAAAAATGAAAAATAGTCGAAAAATTAACTTATAGTAGGAAAAAACTACTTCCACAGTTTAAGTAACATTCAGTTTTATATAATTTTATAACAAGCAACTCTTGACCGAGTCACAATCGACTTAAAACACTTACATTTATTACAACTTATTTTAAAAAGTAGAAGAAAAAATGTATAGGTCATTATTTGTAAAAGTAAATATGTTGATACACCTTCTAAGTTGTCGCTTAAAATATGGTTTTTTTTTCTTACAGACTAAACAACACTTTTATAAAAAAAAATTGCACCTTAAAGACTTCTTTAAAAAAAAAAAAAGAAGAAGACGCTACACAAAAATCTTGTCGACTGGTCTATTGACTCTGCAGAACGATTGCGTGTGTAGCAACCATTATCAGTTGAAAGCCGTGTGTTTTCATAAATATAGTTCGTTTTGAAGAGTTTATAAAGATTTCATCAATGTCCATTGCGAATGAATGAGGGTTTGTCAATAATGAGTTCAGTTACTTTTGTAATGTTAGTGATCGTTTACGGCTTATAAAGGATCTGTGACGAGTTATTTTTTACAAAATAACTTTGTTGAAAGAAGAATTTCTGTATCGTATATATTATCGATATTAATGTACCATATTTATCGTACTTCAACTATAGCCTTTCGATAAATTAAATTATAAGCTATTTATTATAGATAACACTTCCTCTAATAACACAATACAGGATTTTTCATTTTTAAATGTTTTCATAAATTTTGATATTAGTTCTGAAGGATATTTACACAGTTTAAAGCTATAGCTATAAACCTCTATACACATATGACTACTAAATTTGTTCTCCTTATTTAAAGAAAGACCTTATATAACGTTCTTACGAACCGGTTTGTACATTTCAAGGAAATTGCTTCGTGATAGAATACATGCAATATCTATACAAAACAGTTGCCTTCATAATATCATCTGCCTTTCCTAAGAATAGCAAACACGCTATTCAGAACTGTTACAAAGGGTACATTATCGATTTATCAGCCGTGAACTTCCAGTTTGGCATGATTAAATTCACATAAACACGCAATTCATTGTCAACACAATTATGACGCACAGATTCCTTTTATGTCCGGTGTCTTACTCATCATTCTAACGGGAAAATATCATACAAGCCTCTACATAAAATATATCGAGTAAAATAAGACATAAAACACTTGTGGTCTGGAAGTGCGATTTAATTGTTTAAATCGGTTCTTGGGAGTATTTAAAGTTTACGTAACCAATTGTCCCTATTTGGAGGTGAGTGTAATTTGTTATTAAAGAATTTATTTTTAAAATGGTACCTCTTCGAATCAGGGCCCCCACATGGCCGGTGCTACCGTTGCTACGGCAACGGGGCCAGTGGGCCAAGGGGTCCGCGAGGACGGGGAAAAAATTTAAAAGTAGAAAATTTTTAATAAATCATAAAAAAAAAAACAATAATTAAATCACTAGGACTAGATTTATGTTATCAATATCTCAATGACAAAATTAGGATGTGTTCTCAACGTTTCATAAAACAGATAAAATAATAATACAAATGCACAATACATATTCAATATGCATTAGCCTAGCCATTAATATACTCATAATAATTAATTTCTTTTTGGTAGTAAGAGGGGGGCCCATCGTGACCTTTAGCAACGGGGTGCACGAAATGATGTGGGGGGCCTGCTTCAAATAACCTTAAAATTTACACATACAGTCATATTTTCGACATTTAGCTATAACTATAAAATTACTGGTAGAATTTAATGAAACTTTTGGAAAATTACTTCTTGTGTCGATTACTAAAACATGATAAAATTCTTGTAAAAATATTTAAAACATAACTTCGAAACGCATTTTATTGAGAAAAAAAGGTCGCACATTCCTTGTAAACTCCACAAAGCTGTATTTTCTTTTAAATTGTAGCTTTTTAAAAGTACTTGTACTGAGGAATGTAGTCGATGCTCCTTTGTATATTAGAAATAAAAAATATCCCTTAGGATATTCAGAGAGTTGAGGAAGAAGTCAAATACTTTGTCAAAAACACGAAATCAGGATACATAATACGTAAATGTTGAAGTCAGTCAATTTTTAGACAAGGAGACTGTCTGAGATGGCTTCAATTTTAAAGAAGATTAAATCTTGTAAGATCCTTTGAGAATAAAAATTCCAGTTTTGAAGTTCAAACAAAATAACAAAAACGCTTGACAATGTCAGCAATGCAAGAGATACATTTATTTAGAGTAATTTATTATACATAGACCATATATTTATTAGAACACAATCAAATATGTATCTCTTCACAAACAATTATTAAGATTATCACTTACATCTAGTTTACAAAAACAATATACTAAATGACACAACTGAGCTTAAGTTATTCCAAATAACCACAATTTTATCTCTTTAAAAAAATCTGTTGGTTCCCCCAATTTAGAATATTCAAACACTGAATTTTACTTTCTAAACTTTACTTTCAAAAAAAACTTAAACACTAAATGAGAAATGGTCCTCTTACCTTTTCCCTCCTAGCCTCTCAAATCTCACTTCCTAATTCACCATAGTTTTTCTCTAGCTGGACCTTCCCATAAACAACCCCTTTCGTTGCTGTACCCAAATCTACTTATGACCTCTCCATTAGAGAGACCGTCCACTTATCTGATCTCCCAGAAAAGACCCTACCCTGTGTGCTCCTTGGTTATTTAAAACCTTACCATAACTCCCCTCACCAACAGTGTCATTTTCACATCAAATATTGACTAGACCAGCATGGCGTACAATTTCGCACTTTGTGCTACCAATCCACCTAACCAGACCTTCTGGCCTACTTATATTATTGAACTATAAATAGGCCTATATCTCTTCCTTAATAACTATTCTAACAAATTTAATTTTAAACTAATTTTTTTCCCCCTAAAGTTTCATACTTTTTTCAATGCGTATTTAAGGTTGTGTTTAAAATATGTAGACTAGAAATTTAGTAGTATTTCCTAAGAAGTATGCTATCTTTTCTTAAAATTTCCTTATATACCATCAATAATTTTTATCACCAAAGGAATGAAAACACAATTTTCCACAAAAATCACTTTATTTTTTCAATACAAATACAAAACGACTTTTCAATGACTAAGTAATCATACTCAGTTGTTACTTGAACACAAATCATAATTACACTACTTTTAAGTATTGAACAAATTAGGAAGGCACTGATATAAAGGAATCTGTGCGTGGTAATTATGGTGACAATGAATTGCGTGTCTGTGTTAATTTAATCATGCCAGACCGGAAGCTCACGGCTCATAAATCGATAATGTGTCCTTTGTATCAGTTATGAATGGCGTGTTTTCTATTCATAAGGAAAGCAAGTGATAACGTGAAGGGAACTGTTTGTATAGATATTGCATATATTCTATCACGAAGCAATTTCCTATATATAAGTGTAGTCGAGATATACAAACCTTTTCATAAGGACATCGTTTGTTTAAGGTCTTCCTTTAGTAAACTCACGCGTATAGAAGAGTAAACTATAGCTATAGTTTTAATAGAAAAACTATGCAATATCCTCCAGAACTAGTATATAAATTCATGAAAACGTTTAAAACTGGTAAAGCCTGTTATTCGAGGAAGTTTTGTTAGAAAAAACGCATAATTTAATATATTAAAAGCCAATAAAAGTAGAAGTACGATACATATGGCATATAAAAATTCTTCTTTCAACAAAGCGATTTTGTAAAAAATAACTCGTTAATCGTTACAAATCCCTCATAAACTATAATTGATCACAAACTCATTCTTGACAAACCAACTCATTCGCAATGGACATCGACCAACTGCCATCTTTATTCAAACTCTTCACAACGGATTGCCACAAAATATTGTCGTTTCTTTTCATTCCATTATATATATTGTTTTATAGTTATTAGATTCCAAGACAATATCCATTGGAGGAAGTGGCGACGCACTCGATGTACTCGCCACGGCGTGACTCGTTTGATTTTTTTAAACTCTTGACACAATCTGCACTGTTCGGTATTAGTCAATTTTACACTTTTCCGATTGTTTTAAAATTTTTATTACGAATGATATTCGTTTCTAACTTGTTTTGTTCACATTCCATTGAAATTTTTTCGACATTATGAACATTTTCGGCACTTATCTTATGAACGTACTTATCGGCTTATAATTTTATTTTATCAATTTCTAAATAATATTGAGCATCCTGTTATTCTCTACAAATTTACACCAAGTTCAACTCCTATCTCTTCTCAATCCAAAGTTACACTGCCCGAACCTAATACAGAGTCGCCATTTTCAGTTTAGGTGGAACGGTAGGTGAAGTAAAAAGAGAAAAATCTATTACTTATGTAAATCAAACAGTAAATATTGCATTGCCATTCCACACAACACAGCACACTCCAAACACGTCAAAAGCAGAATACAGTTTATAAAAACCGGTATTAAAAAACTTTTACATAAGAATTTATCACGTTCCAGTCGCTTTTTTATCAACACCAAAGAATGATCACGTTCCAGTCGCCCTTTTATCAATACCAAAGAATGATCACGTTCCAGTCACCCTTTTATCAATACCAAAGAATGATCACGTTCCAGTCGCCCTTTTATCAATACCAAAGAATGATCACGTTCCAGTCACCCTGTTATCAATACCAAAGAATGATCACGTTCCAGTCGCCCTTTTATCAATACCAAAGAATGATCACGTTCCAGTCACCCTTTTATCAATACCAAAGAAATCCAAACTTTAATTTCAGGAGAACAGAACACTAAGGACCCCATCAAATAATTCGTGAGAACAATAAATCCCATAAGAGGTTGTTGACTGAAGGTATTATTCACGTAATTTTCCTTTACTTATCGACCCTTTAAAATAATGTATATCACAACCCCCCTCCCCGCCTTTTAAATATATATTATATTTGAATTCTAGGGCGATAAACTACCTGGAGAGTGAATGGTTTCTCCAAAATAGTAATCTTTATTTGTAAGAACCAAAAAAGTTTGGATTTTTTTAAATTATTAAGTGGAGAATTATCGTGGAATTTTATTTTCAGTAAGGAACTATGTTATTATTTTCTTGACATGTAAAACCGTGCATCAAAATTTGAAAAGCCATCGTCATTTTTTTTTTGTAAATCATACAATAATGATAAAAGTTACTTGATACAAAATTTAATTAAATTTAGGTAATTATAAAAATATTAATCAGTTTATTAAGAAACGGCAAAGAAGGGTTTGTTTACAGTGTGGTTATAAATCCCACCACCCTCTACTTTTGTTAATATTTTTAATGAAATCCCAACTGTGGCAATCTTAATTTGGGTGCACACCCTACTTTTTGGGGTATAATTTGTTTTACTATCTTCCTGAGGAAATCTATAGAAGGGCAATTCAAATATCCCAAATAACAAGGAGAGTTGTCTCATATGCCATGTCAAGGGTCTTTACGAGTAAACAAAAAAACTTTGTAAACCATTGCACAAACTTTTTTCACCTACCATCTCTAAAACCATAAAAAACCAAAGAAAATTATTTTTCTTCAGTGTCATAATATATTTCTTTTCCCGTAAATACCTTTCAATAAATTTCTTTTCTCTTAGTTCACACCTTTTTTTGTTTCCTTTTTGTTATTTATTTTTTCTCTTTTTCTAGTTTTTATTTTTCTAAACATTTTTCTAATCATTCCTTTATTATAATCATTATTTTGCACTATTTAAAAAATAGTATCTAATTCTTCCTTATATTCTTTCTTATTTAATGGATACTCAATAATCAATTAAATAAGAGTCTGGAAGCCGCCATTTTGTATTCCATAGGGTAGTTTGACTTTTCGTTTATAAGATTGTTTGTGTATCTTTTCTTCATGTAAATTCCAAATTCTAAGTTTTCTAATTTTTGTTTAAAATCTAAAAAACTAATTACACCTTTTTCTCCTTTAAGATCTTTTATTATAAGTAGGGAGTCATTAATGTTTCTTATATACTCTAAACATTTATATTTATATATTATTTTTGACAATACTCTTCTTCTAAATCTTGAATGAAAAACTCACTTAGAATTCCTGATAGGGGGTTCCCTATTCGTAATCCATCTTTTGGCTTGTATAATCTATTATAAAATTTAAATTGGTTCTGGTCCTGAGTTTGGGTCATTAATCTTCACATTTCATTCAAATGTAAACGAAATCAGTACAGCCGATTTTGAGAAATGCGTCTTTTATCTGAAGTAACTATTTGGAAATATAGTGATCCATTGGGGGGGGGGGTTAGTGGCTACACTTGAACAAAACATAATCAAAATCTTAGAGCCATTTTGAAAAATCAAACTTTTTGTATAGTGCTACGCCCAATTTCGTTTTCGTTTCATTTTTTGGCCCAAAATAGTGCAAAATATCAAATTTAATTCACACGTTCGGAGTATAGTACAGATGACAGACAGACATAATTAAACAAACAAACTCTTTTTAAACTCAGAAATCCTTAAAACAGATATATCCGCAAAATATTCGTCAATAATTTGTTTATCCTTCACATAACTTTCTCTCTACTAAGTATATATGAGAAAGTGTAAATGAATAAAGAATACATAATTCTATAGATCCAACCCTAAATGGCTTGGAAATTAAACAACCCGCTGGTTGAAAAGTCCAAGGGTTCTTGACTAGGTGTTTGAGAAGAATACTTAAAAATAATATGGTCGGGCACAGTCTGAAACTAAAGGCTATGGAGAAGAATAATTAATAGAGGTAAAAATATAGATAGGCCCTAAGGTTATCTAGGTAGATTGTGAAGAACTTTACAGAAAGAAGACATTGCTAGAGAATTACGGGGGTGAAATCCCTGCTTGATAGCCTAGAGATACATGAAGGATGATCCTGAGAGATAAGTTTAGAAGGGCTGGCAAAACGTAGGAGGAGATCAAACGTAAGATCGTGGCCCTATGTTCGAGTTGGAATGAAAGGGATTGGGTTAAAGAAGGTCAATCCAAAATGGCTGACAGAAAAAGTTTAAAGTAAAACTGTCGATAAAATGCCTATGAGTTTTAACAAAATATTTTTACGTTTTAAGTAGTTCATACTACAGTAGTAGTTTATAAGGCACAACAATAATTAAAAGATTTTATTTCGGGAAGAAAGAGAAAATTTAGTAAGCCAACTTTCGTATTAAAGATATGGTAATAGTTAAAAATAGTTTCAAGTAGATAATTATTATCCGAGTCATGCCATTGCTGATTTTTCAAACAATATGGGTCATTTAATAAAACAAAATTACAGTTTTCCTTGCGTATTAGATGTTCATGAAGAAAATAGACAATCTGAAAAATGTTCACTGCTTAATAGACAATCTAATTATGGTCAAACTTCGAACAATATTGTACAATATAAAATACTCCAAAAAGAACATTAAATCACAATAATTTTTTGTTTAAAAATCTGTTTTATATGAAAAATGCTGTTGCAGTAGTCTGTTTTAGACTGTGACATCTCGTCATTTTGGATTGGTTAACTAGAATTAAGTTTCCTTTTGACCATTTTTCTCGGCACATCGAGACCTTTAAAATGATGTATGACACGATCCCTCCCTCTTACTGTTTAAAATAATTGAGTTTACACCACAGGAGGGAGGTTAAAAGTTATTTATACCAAAAAAGTCTATGCCTGAATTTAAGATTCCCAAAGTAAAGATTTTGTAATACAAAATTATTAGAAAAAATACAGCTGATCACACAATATGTGAAGTTAAAAGTAATCTCGTTGATATTTTGTTAATAAATAACAGGCGTTTATTTCGATATAACTCACAATTATTTACTTTTAGCTATTTCATATTGTGAAAAAGAAATAGCACTTAGTAAGAATTCAATGAGTAATCAATGTGAAAGAAATCTATAAATATTTTTCTTGAGTTCCTATCTTTTATGTAGTGAATAAAGGAATTCTATAGCTTTCAAACTTGCTCTTTAGTTTTATTGTACATTCCTCCAGGCTTGGCTATTTCACAAAAGGATAAGTTCAACAATTGACAAGTACAGACGTGTCAAAGGTTTCTGTTTCAAGAAATAAATTTTCATTTCATTTCTTTAATGACTCTCAAACAATTACAAAACATAATGTATAAAAGTAAAACATTATTAAAGAAACAAAATAATAAAAATAGTACAATCAATTAAACCTAAAAGAAACTAATTTAAACCTAAACAAGTTGATAGGCTGGGCGTGGTACTTACCCAGCGGCAGTAGAGTGTGGGACACTTGAGCACAAAAATGGTGGGGGTACCCCCACCCCTCCCCCTCCCCCCTTGGCCCCTCCCCCTTTGCCCCTCCCCTCCCCCCTCCTCCCTCCCCCTCCTCCCTTTGCCCCTCCCCCTTTGCCCCTCCCCTTTAGGCCCCTTCCCTTCCCCCATTGGTCCCCCCACCCCTCCCCCTGCCCCTCCCCCTTTGCCCCTACCCCTTTGCCCCTCCCCTTTAGGCCCCTTCCCTTCCCCCATTGGTCCCCCCCACCCCTCCCCCAGCCCCTTCCCTGTAGGCCCCTCCCCTTTAGGCCCCTTCCCTTCCCCCATTGGTCCCCCCACCTCCTCCCACCCCTCCCCCTGCCCCTCCCCTGTAGGCCCCTTCCCTTCCCCCATTGGTCCCCCACCAGTGACGTATTGTCGAGACACACACACACACACACACACAAGACGCCATACACACATGACGTCATACACTTAACTTTTTTAATACCAGCGGGATTCGAACCTGTGAAGTTTGGATTTGAAGGCGGACACGCTACCGACTGAGCTATCGTGCATAGTATTACAAGTCGGATATTTAAAGCAGTATATAAGCCGCCATGTTGTAACCGCAATAATGTGTTATATATAATGTGTTAAGATAGTTAACCTAACCTATAAGTGTCCTACCTTTGCCCATCCACAGCCTATCAGCTGTTACAATAATGTGTTATATAATTATATAATGTGTTAAGATAGTTAACCTAAAGTTTCCCACTTTTGCCCATCCACAGCCAATCAGCTGTTACAATAATGTGTTATATATTTATATAATGTGTTAAGATAGTTAACCTAACCCCATAGTATTACAAGTCGGATAATTAACGCAGTATATAAGCCGCCATGTTGTAACCGAACGCCAGAACATTTCGTAGAAGTTCGGACACGAACCCCTTACCGTAAGACTTACCGAGTTTTTCGCGACCGCGAAAAACTCGCGTACGTCTTACGGTATGGGTTCTGAGTCGTACCTCTAGGTTACTCTGACAACAAATAGTAGTGTCCAAATTGTAATGTGCTTGTGTTAACCTAACCTATAAGTTTCTGCCTACCACAGCCTATCAGCTGTTACAATAATGTGTTATATATATAATGTGTTATATATAATGTGTTAAGATAGTTAACCTAACCTATAAGTGTCCTACTTTTACCCATCCACAGCCAATCAGCTGTTACAATAATGTGTTATATATATAATGTGTTATATATTTATATAATGTGTTATATAACGTGTTAAGATAGTTAACCTATTAGAGTTTCCTACTTTTGCCCACCACGACCTAGGTACATTTAATGTGTTAAACGTAGTTTCCTCCGTTGTCTACCAGGGTGTAGCACATGTGTTTATGTATCGTGTTAAAATATTGTTAACCTATGCTTACCACAGCCCACACGGGTGTTAGTCTGGCCACTATTTAACCGAACCGAAATTACCAACCGATTTACCAACCAACCGATTTACCAACCGAAACCAACCGATTTACCAACCAAAATATACTTTTACCAACCGAAATATACTTTTAGCAACCGATCTACTAACCGACATACACTTTTAGCAACCCAAACATCCAACCGATATACCTCGACCCGCGGACTTTGCTCCCCCCTGCGGGAACCCCCCACCGGCTGCGGGAACCCCCCACCGGCTGCGGGAACCCCCCACTGGCTGCGGGAACCCCCCACCACCACCTCCCAGCGTGTGTAGAAGTGACAGCATATCGGTCTCAGCCCGGGGCCCTCTACTCCCCTCCAACAATATTCATATAGGTAAGAAAGGGGGGTCGCGTCGCTTACCTCGTTTCGGCTACCATTCCAAGGTGTGTAGGTCAGGTTCTGACAGGTCTAGCCGGATTGTACAACAGTGCGTAACAGTGCGCATGCGTACTACTCGCTGAAAGGAGAGTGTCCACAGGTTACTCCATCTACACTACCAGAGTGTAGCACCGGTCAAACAAGTTAAAACAAGGTGACTCACACGGTTAGAGTTACTTGAAAAGAACTATGGAGCCAATTTACATTGTTTCCTCGCAAAGTAGGGTGACGAAAAAATTTCCTACTCTAAGGACTAAAATTCAGTTTAAATTTCATCCACCACCCGAGAATGTCACGGAAATTGATTGGATAAAAAGAGGCTTTGAATGTTTGGTGGACGACAAAATGAAAAATGGAACAGCTGATGGTGATCTGTTGGGCTTTACTTTTACTAGTCTCAATTTTAAAACAAAGACGCCTGGATACGTTGCTTTTCGTAAAGCTTCCGACATCTCTGTCGATCTCTTATGGACAATTTTTGGCGGACTAATCCAAAGCAACGGTGAGGCGGGAACAAGCAGCGATAATTTCGAGATTACCTGCACCAGAGTATCTCCACGAAATAAATAGTGCCACCAATCTGTAAACACACTCATTTACCTAATGGATGTAAGGCGAGCCATTGCGGCGGAGCTCCACAAGCCCGCTCGAAGAAATTTCAAAACACGTAGTGTGACACTGAAAGGAGTTAACGACCTTTATCAAGCCGATCTAGTGGAAATGATTCCATATGCTAAGGAAAACCGAGGCTACAAATATATACTGACAATGATAAATTGTCTAACAAAATTTGCGATTGCAGAACCGCTAAAGACAAAGTCGGCTCTAGACGTATCTATAGCGTTAGAACCGATACTGAAAAAACATCCTATGAATAACTTTCAGACCGATCAGGGGAAGGAGTTTTTCAATATGCACGTAAAGAGATTAATGAAAAAATACAATATAAATCACTACGCCACTTTTTCAGACAAGAAAGCGTCTATGGTTGAGCGTCTGAACCGTACTTTGAAAAATATAATGTGGCGTGAATTTACGGCACGCGGTAGTTACGAGTGGGTGGAGCTGTTGAAAACGTAGTAAAGACCTACAATAACACTGTGCACAGTACTATAGGCATGAAACCCGCTCAAGTGTTGAAAAAGCACGAGAAAATGTTACTGGACAAAACAGCACGCAAGAGTACAAAAGCACTGGCGCGATTTAAAGTGGACGACAAAGTTAGAATATCGAAATTTAAAAAGACTTTTGCCAAAGGATATCTACCCAACTGGACAAACGAAGTGTTTACCGTGTACGCTGTTGTACCGACCAATCCTGTAACGTACATTCTACAAGACTCGAAAGGTGACATTCTAAAAGGGGGATTCTATGCCGAAGAATTAAGCAGGTCAAAGATCGGCAACGTATATCTTGTTGAAAAAGTATTACGCAAAAAGGGTAACAAAGTACTGGTGCGGTGGTTAGGGTTTGACAAGGAACACGACAGTTGGATTGATAAAACCAAGCTTGTTGTTTAGGTATTTAATGGGATAGCACTGTTAGTTTTCCACAGTATTTAGACAATCGTTGCGTAATGCGTTTAAAAAACACAGGGGATAAACTACGTGTAAGAAACTTTGACGTTGTTGCAGGAGGCGGCGGGTCAACAATGCACCGTCACAGTTCTTTATTACCAAACACAGTTCGATCTATAGTGTGCGGCCCATCAAACAGTGGCAAGACTAATGTGCTATTTAATCTGCTCTTCAATCCAAATGGCCTGAAATTTGCCAACGTCTATGTATTTTCTAAATCACTCCAGCAGCCAAAGTACAAGTTTTTGGAAACTATACTGGGAAATACCAAAGAAATTGGTTATTACACATACACGGACAACGAAAATGTCATCCATCCTAGTGAAGCGGAGCCAAATTCGATAATAATATTTGACGACATAGCTTGCGAGAAACACGACAATATACGTAACTATTTCACCATGGGACGTCACAATAATATAGATTCCTTCTACTTAGGACAGACGTACAGCAGGATTCCCAAACAATTGATTCGAGACAATGCCAATCTCTTGGTCCTTTTCAAGAAGGACGATCTCAATTTACGACACATTTACAATGATCACGTAAACACCGATATGGTGTTTAATGCATTTAAAAACATTTGTGCAACCGCGTGGAAAGATAAACATGGATTCGTTGTAATAGACAAGGACAGTGAACCGGAGAATGGAAGATTTAGAATTGGTTTTGATCGAATTGTAACAGATTTTTAAGGTACAAAAGGCTTGATACTTGCAACAATCGTCATTCTACAAGATGTCTGGGAAGAGAGAGCATCTAACGCTGGAGATAGCCAGATTGCGCAAGGCTATAAAGAAAAAGTACAGACAGTTGAGGTACGGAGAGGTCGAAGAGGAACGAATGTATACTAAGAAATACACACCGATAATTAAAGAGTTGCAGAAGAGTGGAGTGTTTTTGCCGAAACAAGAAATTAAACCCGAAGAAGAAGAAGAGTTGGATGAAAAGACAGAAATAGCGGATGAGTGGAGCAGCGAGAGTGAGGAAGAGAAAAATGAAGAGTGGGGGGAAGTACCGGCTACTCCCAGTGTTGATTTTATGGATACCGAAGTAATTGCAGAGACTCCGGACCGACCGCAGCCCAGTGTAAGGGAACTATTGTCCACACCTGTAGGGCAAAGTGAATCTGAACAATGGGTAAACAGTACTTTCGCACATCCGCTGGCACGGAAATATATGCTCAAAATGATTAAAGATACCGCCGGTAGTCAGAATATAGATCACAGTTACGGACCGAAAATCGGAGCCGACTCTATGATGATCGGTAACAAGACTCTTCAGTTGTCGGACGATGGTGAGATTATAATTGACGGAGTTCACTATAAAGGGACGCCAGGATTGTACGAGTTGGTGTTTAAGCGTATACCCGATGATGATATATATACCGAGGCCGATTTACGAGCGTATAGAGATATCTGTGTGAGATCCAGTGCACACAAAAGATTATACGATCCGAACGGACAAGTTAATCGTAACAAATCTATGAAATATAGAAACATTATAGAGCAGTTATTTCCACCTAAAAAAGTTAGCGGTAGAGGTTATTCATACTGGGACGATCCGAATGAGTTGTGTGACAGACTGAGACATTTGTTGGCATCTCACGATGCAGGACACACGGGACATGCAAATGAGATAGCTTCTATTATAGAAGAACTAAAAGAAGCTGGAATTATAAAAGGCGCGGGAATTGCAAAAATAAGAACATTAATACGATGAGTGTCGACAAGTTTGGACGTTATTCGGTGAGAAAGGCTTTATCCTCCTCCTCCACCCAACCGATAGTTAGAGGGTACGACCTTACCCCTGAGGGTAATTACGATATAAAGGGTAAACTCTTGCGTAATGTAGGCGCTCCTCTAACGGAAAAAGATGCTGTAAATCTAGACACTGTGGATAAGACGTGTATAACCTTTGATAAAGTCGCACAAAAATATCACACAAAGGGCATACCCTTGGGCGGTCTGGGTCCGACTAAAGATACCGATGACGCTGTAACTAGAGGATATCTCGAATCTCTAATACCGATTAAACTTATGACCGACTATTCCGTTAGACAGAGTCGAATACAAGATGTAGGTGAACCTATAGACGACGGTGATGCCGTCAACATAGCATACGCCAGGAAAAATTTTCTCGTGAAAAATTTGGAGGGGAGCGATGAGGTGGAAGCGGGAGCCTTTGATGCTCGTAACGCTAGTATCTGTAATTTAAAGTATCCCTCTAGTAAGACGGACGCCGCCAATAAGATGTACGTTGACAATAAAAGTATTGTATCCGACCATATGGGGTATTATTTTCTTCATCGTCGAATTGCAAGTGTCGGTTCTCCCGTCTACGCCGATGATGCTGTCACTTTGATTTTCCTCATGGAAAATACCGTACATCTACACCAATCACCGACATCCGGTGAATCGGTTTTCAATGCTGAAGATAAGAGGATAACTAGTGTAGCCGATGCCGTCGACGATATGGATGTAGTGACTTTAAGACAGTTGAAAACATACATTCGAGAATTGGAGACGTGGATAAGGAACAATGTGTTGTTGTTGAAAAATGGCGATTGTTTTAACGCCGATGGGAAACGTATCTGTAATGTCGCCTAAGGCGATGTCGATACGGATGCAATTACAGTGGCACAATTGGCCGGCTCTATAAAGGCGTTGGAAAATGGTTTTAAGGCGTACAGTAAATCGGAACTTATAGAATTCGCTCGTGTTATTAAGAGAGAATACAGTAAAGTGGATGTTTCCAAAGACCGAGTAACGAACTGGAGATCACTATGGGGTTCGAGCGATAAGTTATAACCAATTTTTTCGCGACGACACCATAAATACGTTGCACCCTTGAGTATTGATTCAGTATAGAAATGGCAAAGGGACGAACAACAAGGGTCAAAAAGGGCCGTGGTCTCGTTTCTGGAATTTTAAGCGTTGGTGATAAGGTTTTAAACAAGGCTATAGATCTATTGCCTGTAGAACTCCATTTACCCTCTTACAACTATTGCGGTCCGGGTACAAAACTAGCCGAGAGATTAGCCCGAGGTGATAAAGGAGTCAATCCGCTGGACGAAGCGTGTAAAGAGCACGATATAGCGTACAGCAAATACAGTGATTCGGAGCATCGTAGAGAAGCGGATAAAATTTTAGCAGAACGGGCTTGGAGTCGAGTCAAATCGGGTAACGCGTCTATGGGTGAACGGGCAGCAGCGTGGGCTGTAACAACGGCCATGAAAGCGAAATCCAAATTGGGAGGTGGAGGGAAACGTCTCTTGTTGGGTGGGGGTTTGTATCTCAAACCGTATCAAAAAGGCAGCGGTCTGATGCCATATGCTAAAGGCACTGGTCTGTATCTCAAACCGTATCCAAAGGGCAGGGGGCTGAAAGGCAAGAAGAAGAAGATCAATAAAAAAAAAGTTTGATTGATTCATTACCAAACAGACCGTTAACGAATATTGATTTAGAGAAATATGCCGTGAGGATACCGTATTTCAGAGGTGTCGGGGGATAATCTTCCCCCGACGGGGCCGTTGAAAAACGAATCCGCCATTGTCAACCTCGATAGTAGCACGGGTGAAGGTACACATTGGGTGTGTTATAAAAAGCGCGGTGTAAATGTAGAATACTATGACAGTTTTGGAAATCTTAGACCTCCACTCGAACTGACTAGATATTTTGGTTCCAACGCTAATATTCACTATAATTACAAGCGACATCAAAGTGACACTTCAGTCGTCTGTGGACATTTGTGCTTAAAGTTTCTACTACCATGAGTATTGTTTTAAACGGAAATAGTTCTACACTTTGGTGTGATTTCTTTCCACCGATTGATCTATCCATTGGAGAGTGGGAAATCGGTCTCATTGATCTTGCTGTGTACAATTCCATTCCCAATATCGAAGAGGGAATTAATAATAAATTGTATCTCGGTGGAGATCAAAACGATAATTATGAAGTGACCGTTAACATACCGACAGGTTCGTACGAAATTGAGGATATTGAAAAATATATCAAAACCCAACTGCCGTCGGGGGTGACATTTTCACTCAAGCCGAACAATAACACACTTAAAACGGAACTTAAGTGTTCAAAGACTATTCATTTTAAAGACGGATCTATAGGAAAATTACTCGGTTTCAATAATGGGAATTTATCAGCCGACCAAAGACACGAATCTGAGCTGCCCGTCGATATTATAAGAGTGAATGTTATTAGGGTTGCGTGTAATATTGTAACTGGATCATTTCAAAATGGAAAAGAGTCACACAATATACACGAGTTTTACCCACAAGTGGCTCCGGGGTACAAGATTGTCGAAATACCGACGACTGTAATATATTTACCAGTCAACGTGAAAACCATTCATAACATCACCGTAAGCCTTAGAGATCAGAACGAAGTACCTATAAATTTCAGAGAAGAATCAGTTTCTGTCCGATTGCATTTACGTAGAAATGGGTCTCGTATTTAATGGACAACGTTATAAGAACAGTATCAGTGTACGTTCAAACTCGACAGAGTTAACAGCTAGAAATATACGTTTTCTCTCGGCTTTGGGATTTAAAGTGAAAAATGGATCTACTGGCAATAGATAGTGCAGCAGAATACAATGACGTCATCAGTGGTCTGGAATATCATTCGCACAGACCTTATGCGTCGTCAACGTACGGTAATAACGATGAAATTCGTATCCCCATAAATCAACAGGACGTGATCACAGCACCGTTTGGTAGTATATTGCATATAAAGGGAACACTGAGCGGTACAAAAGCGGACGGCACTGCTGCAACGGTGAAATTGGTCAACAATGCCGTAGCCTTTCTATTTGACGATATTAGATACGAATTTGCCGGTAGCGAAGTGGACCGTACGAGAAATGTAGGCATCACGAGTACCATTAAAAATCTATTGTCGTTGCGAGAGAGTGAGAAGAATAAATTCAGCAACGCAGGATGGTTGGGAGCCGGTGGGATGGCTACCTCTTCAAACTTTTCCCTCTCTGTACCATTGAAGCTGTTGATGGGCTTTTTCGAAGACTACCAACGGATTGTACTGAACGTAAAACAGGAACTAGTGCTCTTACGTTCGGCCTCCGATTTGAACGCTGTATACAGTGATGATGCTACAACCGTTAATCTAAAGATAACTAGTATACACTGGAGAGTGCCCTATGTGACGGTTTCAGATTCACTCCGATTGAATCTTTTGAAAATGATCGAAAGAGACGAACCTGTCCATGTTCCGTTTCGTAGTTGGGAGTTACACGAGTATCCAATAGTGCCGCAAACAAATCAGATTTCGTGGACAATTAAAACCGCTAATCAGCTGGAAAAACCACGCTATGTTATTCTAGCCTTCCAAACGGATAGAAAAAATCAGATCAAAAAGGATGCCTCTGTGTTTGACAAGTGCGGCCTTTCAAATTTAAAACTCTATCTAAATTCACAGTATTTTCCTTACGATAATATTAACGGCGATATTTCCACATTGTACGAAATGTACCATAGATTCCAAGAATCGTACTATACGCACGAGTCCTTGCCCAGTCTAGATTTACAATCTTTTACAGATTGTCCTCTCTTCGTAATCGATTGTTCCAAACAGAACGATTCTATTAAATCTGGTCCCGTGGATGTCAGACTAGAAATAGAAACTTCCGCCAATATACCTGCAACTACTACAGCCTATTGTCTGATTTTACACGACTCGCATATTGTGTACAATCTCCTTACGGGCACAGTTAGAAAGGTAGTGGAATAGATGCGCATGCGCACAGTCTCTCTTATAACACGATACAATTATCGATCCAGTCATTCACGATCGAGACATCATGTGCACCACATACCCAGGAGTCGTTCATGCCTTCCTCAGGCTCGTGCCTAAGGATAGAATATCGGATTTACAGGACTTTTTTAGCGAAAGCAAACTATATTATTTATTCAACCCTAGTGAAATAGACAATCAGTTGATCTTGACATTCACAGAGTATATCTACGATGGCGACGATGACGACAAATATCATGTCGATAAGTCGCAAGTATCGGAACATGTCTATACAGGTTTAAAGAGTCGGCTATCTTCGGATAACATCGGCCCGTCTTCGGATTCGGTTTACGTTTTAGTGGGTGGGGTGGGGATGGTTTATCGCAACCATTATTGTGTCAGTTGTGGGGAGGATGATATAAGCGACGAAAAATACTATCAATTCGATTTCGATGATGCTCGTCTACACGAGTTCCCATTGGTTCTAATCGAACCGGAACTTGAGAAAGGTTATTTGCACAATCTTTCGTCGTTTTATCAAAGTAGTCAGTTGTAACCGTCGTCAGTCGGTCAGTCGAGACAATGGATCCGAGCAAGATGGACGTGGAGCGAGCTCCTACCAAACGTCAGGTACCACCTAACCTCCCTTTGGGAATTTTCCTTAAATCCGTTCATTTCCTAAACAAAGAGTGCACTAAATTCATAGCAACCGGTTTGTTCCAGCATACAGGTTTCACTCTCGGACTTTTAGTACAGAGTGGTAAAAAATTTGTTTACTTCAATCATAATCTACTCGACGAATTGTCGATTCATTTAAAATTTATAACGGCTGCTCTCGGCGGCAAGAGTACGTTAAAATTCGCCATGAGTATCGGTGACGTAATAGTACGGACTACTTTCGGTAAACGTTACGTTCAATTGTACGATGGGCAACATTGTATGACCTTGAACGCTGACGAATGGAGGCTATTCGAGGAGAGTATGCCGCTCGTGTCCAGACGTGTCGCCGAATTGTTTTATATCGAGGAAGAGTTACGCTCCTACATCATTGAGATCTTGGCCAGCGACGAGCTCGTATCTAGCACACTCCCCGAAGCGGACAAACTGTACGACGAAGTGAGCTTGTTTAAAAAACATGCAAGCGGCGGTAGTTGAATTTCACGCGTTTCACGATAACGATAACAAGTATATAGTCAAAGAATTGGCCATTGTCGGTGATCAATTTCAAAGTGTTACAGTCTTTAAACCGCCCTACAGATTTTCTCTCCTTAACGAAAAATCTCAAAAATCGGCTCGTTGGCTACAATCACGTTTTCACTATATCAGATGGGATGAAGGCGGTGTACCTTACAACGAGGACACGATACGCACTTTGTGCAAGCCTTTTGCAACACTTTTCACAAAAGGATTGGAAAAGGCACTATTTTTGAGACAATTCCATCCTCACGTCATGGAATTGCCTCAAGAAGAGAAATTCTCCCATAGTGGAGACATTAACTGTATATTACCTCAGCATAATAGTAACGTAGATAGTAAATGTGCACTAAAAAGTGCTAAAAGTTATTACGATTTACTCCTTGCCTAAAAAGTCGCTGGGACGGTATGAAGATACCTGACCAGCATCTGTGTATGTGTGTAACCCTCTGGTGTGGAACTAAAAGGCCCGCAAGGTTGTATGGAGGTCCCTGGAGCGGAGTTGATTCTCCCGTAAACCTGTTTGAAGGTCACTGGCGCAGTCGAAAGACTTGATAAACTTTGAATGAGGTACAATTTGGGCACGGAGTCAAAGCGTAAAAAAAAAAATACAAAAAAATTTAAAAACTCAAAAAAAAATTTTTGGAGGCCACAATTTTGTAATGGAGTGGTGGTCACAGGAAATAGCGATGGATTTGGGGCTATTTCCACAAGGGGTAAAGCCTTCTGCTTGCCCCGGCTTGTAATGTGGGCTCTGTTATGGCTTCACTGTACCGGATGACGGTTCCAACCCCGTAAAACACAGAGGACAAGCTTATTTTAACGAATTGTTTTCTGCTTTTTCAGGAATTGTGTAAGACGCTGGAATCCTACGTGTGCTGTGGTAACGCATGTAAGAAGATCAAAATAAAAGATCTGGTGTTTTGTACAAAACCAGATTGTTACGGAAACCTGTGCACTTGTTTGCTTGCCGACTGCCGCTCAAGGAAGTCGTACAGTGTTCCAGTAATTGTACGGCCTCCACATTTGACCGGGTACTGTTGTGCTAACAAATGTTTTAAAGCACCCGAATGTCAAGTTGACGGCCTGGCATGTACAAAGTGCCAGGCATTCAGCTTTTGTCATTGTAGGTGCAGGTATTGGAACGTACCGGTAATGGATCTGTACAGCTTATTTACGACAACCACTGTTGGCACAGGAACTGTATCGGACCAGTGTTATAGTTGTTGTGTACTGAACTGTCAAAAGTTTTATATTAAAGACTTATTATTTTGTAAACAGTCAGACTGTCATGGTGACTTGTGCAGGTGTATGTTTCGGAGATGTAAATATAGGAATGTAATGTTGTAAGTTTGTGTGTGTGTGACTCAAAAACATAATCTGGGGACCATGGATTGGTTGGGTAGTTGACTCAACTCTGTGTTTATCTCGTTATTATTATAGTACTCTGTAATGTAACTTTTTTAAACTGAGAGAATACATTATTAAAACATCTACACGTTTTCATATTATTTACCAACCGTGTGAGTCACCTTGTTTTAACTTGTTTGACCGGTGCTACACTCTGGTAGTGTAGATGGAGTAACCTGTGGACACTCTCCTTTCAGCGAGTAGTACGCATGCGCACTGTTACGCACTGTTGTACAATCCGGCTAGACCCTGTCAGAACCTGACCTACACACCTTGGAATGGTAGCCGAAACGAGGTAGTCGAAAGCGACCCCCCTTTCTTACCTATATGAATATTGTTGGAGGGGGGTAGAGGGATTTGGCCTGAGACCGATATGCTGTCACTTCCACACACGCTGGGAGGTGGTGGTGGGGGGTTCCCGCAGCCAGTGGGGGGTTCCCGCAGCCGGTGGGGGGTTCCCGCAGCCGGTGGGGGGTTCCCGCAGGGGGGAGCAAAGTCCGCGGGTCGAGGTATATCGGTTGGATGTTTGGGTTGCTAAAAGTGTATGTCGGTTAGTAGATCGGTTGCTAAAAGTATATTTCGGTTGGTAAAAGTATATTTTGGTTGGTAAATCGGTTGGTTTCGGTTGGTAAATCGGTTGGTTGGTAAATCGGTTGGTAATTTCGGTTCGGTTAAATAGTGGCCAGACTAACACCCGTGTGGGCTGTGGTAAGCATAGGTTAACAATATTTTAACACGATACATAAACACATGTGCTACACCCTGGTAGACAACGGAGGAAACTACGTTTAACACATTAAATGTACCTAGGTCGTGGTGGGCAAAAGTAGGAAACTCTAATAGGTTAACTATCTTAACACGTTATATAACACATTATATAAATATATAACACATTATATATATAACACATTATTGTAACAGCTGATTGGCTGTGGATGGGTAAAAGTAGGACACTTATAGGTTAGGTTAACTATCTTAACACATTATATATAACACATTATATATATAACACATTATTGTAACAGCTGATAGGCTGTGGTAGGCAGAAACTTATAGGTTAGGTTAACACAAGCACATTACAATTTGGACACTACTATTTGTTGTCAGAGTAACCTAGAGGTACGACTCAGAACCCATACCGTAAGACGTACGCGAGTTTTTCGCGGTCGCGAAAAACTCGGTAAGTCTTACGGTAAGGGGTTCGTGTCCGAACTTCTACGAAATGTTCTGGCGTTCGGTTACAACATGGCGGCTTATATACTGCGTTAATTATCCGACTTGTAATACTATGGGGTTAGGTTAACTATCTTAACACATTATATAAATATATAACACATTATTGTAACAGCTGATTGGCTGTGGATGGGCAAGAGTGGGAAACTTTAGGTTAACTATCTTAACACATTATATAATTATATAACACATTATTGTAACAGCTGATAGGCTGTGGATGGGCAAAGGTAGGACACTTATAGGTTAGGTTAACTATCTTAACACATTATATATAACACATTATTGCGGTTACAACATGGCGGCTTATATACTGCTTTAAATATCCGACTTGTAATACTATGCACGATAGCTCAGTCGGTAGCGTGTCCGCCTTCAAATCCAATCTTCACAGGTTCGAATCCCGCTGGTATTAAAAAAGTTAAGTGTATGACGTCATGTGTGTATGGCGTCTTGTGTGTGTGTGTGTGTGTGTGTCTCGACAATACGTCACTGGTGGGGGGACCAATGGGGGAAGGGAAGGGGCCTACAGGGGAGGGGCAGGGGGAGGGGTGGGAGGAGGTGGGGGGACCAATGGGGGAAGGGAAGGGGCCTAAAGGGGAGGGGCCTACAGGGAAGGGGCTGGGGGAGGGGTGGGGGGGACCAATGGGGGAAGGGAAGGGGCCTAAAGGGGAGGGGCAAAGGGGTAGGGGCAAATGGGGAGGGGCAGGGGGAGGGGTGGGGGGACCAATGGGGGAAGGGAAGGGGCCTAAATGGGAGGGGCAAAGGGGGAGGGGCAAAGGGATGAGGGGGGGAGGGGGAGGGGAGGAGCAAAGGGGGAGGGGCCAAGGGGGGAGGGGGAGGGGTGGGGTACCCCCACCATTTTTGTGCTCAAGTGTCCCACACTCTACTAGCGGCGTCATATAATGGATAAACATATCCTATAAATATAATGCCCAAAAGTTGGTTTCTTGGACCTTGTAGGAAGTTTTAGATTATATTGGATAATCAAGGAGTTTTATCCAGTAAATTTGTTTAAAACTGTTGTTAAACAAGTTTTCTGAACCTCATAATTGTGTATAGACCTACTTTCTTGAACTCTGCTAAGCCCTAACGAGTTTCGTAGATCTGTATTTAGTAAAAGTCTCCACTAGTTTTACTCGTGTCAGAGTTTCGGCCCCAGTTGACCTCAAAACTGTAAATATGTGGATTTTTTGCTTGTTATTTAAAATTAAAAAATATCTCTGTCACCATCGCCTTATAAAAAAATAAAAGAAGAAAGGATATACATTAAAGGCCTTTAACCGTCAATACTCTATATCATTAAGGTCGAAAGAAAACAAGAGTTGGTCAAGAGAAACCTGATAGGAAAGATGAAAGAGGGATTTAACAGGAGTGCTACTCACCCACCCGTACTGAGTCCCTGAGGTGTTGAGCACTTCTGGATTGCCACACCCTCACTTGCTACGCTCGTGTCGGTGAATATACTCCTACCGGATCTCGTAACTATACGAACATCATCTTTTATTGGGCGGTCTGAATTGGAATAACAATAACTTTGCTATTTGTTATCGTATAGAAAGGTGGAGTTAATATTATTTCCTACAGTTACCTAACAATGTACATGTTCTCTCACTGATTTGAGAAAGCAAAGTGGCCAATTCGCTCATCAGTGAGACAATGTTAACATTGTCTCACTCTAATTACTTTGTCTCACTCCAGATTTGCAACGTGAAGGCACGAAATAGTGAGCGCTTAACATGCAGACAAGGTCGTATGCGCGCGAAATACGTTGGCAGCACTGGCTGTAAATCAGCTGGTCAGCTGTTGTACTGTTGTATTTGTCACAACACTTCCGGTCACGGCAGAAGCCACCATTTCATTGATTTGCCATTTGTAAACATTGAAGGTGGTTTTGCTGTCGCAAAATGGACGTTAATGACGATTTTAGTAATAATAGTTCACCAGAAGAATCTTGTACCACAGAAGAATTAAAAAATGTGGCGAGGAATGTGTCTCTAAATCTTCTTCCAGAGAAATCAAAACATAAATATGACAAAAGGTATGAATTGTTTACTTCCTGGTGTGAAAGTAAGAATGTAAAAAGCCCAACGGAAAATGTACTTTTAGCATATTTTGCTGAAAATTCAAAGGTTAATAAATCTTCTACTCTTTGGGGCGTTTATTCAATGCTTAAATCCACAATTCAAATCAAACATAACATTAACATTGGCAGTTACAAAATAATTTTATAATTTTGTTTCTGATTTATTAATGCTACTTTCACATTAAATGTCATATTAAAAGTTCACTTCTGTGTAAAAATATGTTACGTTTCTTTACCAATTTATTTGTTTTATGGTAACTGTAGGAAAAATATAATGTGCAACTCGAGTGCAAAGTGCAATCGCCTCACTCGAGAAACCATTCCTCAATCGCCTACGGCTCGTGAGTAAGGATTTCTCTCGAGTGAGGCAAATGCTCACTTTGCTCACTAGTTGCACAAATAACTATGTATACATAATTGAAATCTAATTTAGTGTGTTATAGGTTGAAAAACACACAATATATGAAAAGAAAACTGTTTAAAATTAACCGTTTTGACATTTTTAATTCGATATTTCTAAATTTCTATTTGAACCCACTATAGTTGCCTATACCAAATTTCATTTGCCTATCTTAATTTTTGAATCTGTTTTCGTGTTAACCTACAAATAAACAACAACGTCAATAATTGGAACTTTTTTAATAACATCTCAATCTGCCTATCCACCAATTCGAACACTTTAGCCAAGTCAATCAAAACTAAAATAAAAATGGTAAACTATTGACATGTTTTTTTTTTGTTTTTTTTTAATTTAGAATAGAGTTTTTGTTGTGAGTATATATTGTTTACAACTTAAGATGACGAATAAGAGCATGATTAATTCAACTAAGACACCTAGAATATTTATTAGCTAATTTGTATACGAAAAGAAAATACCTTACAAAAGAGCCCTTACTGCAGTTAAACCCAGACTAAGGATAGTTGAATTTGTATATTTATAGTAAACACTTGTATATAGAGTGAAATAACAGTTTCCAGTTGCTATATTTATTTATTAAGTGACAACTGTTTTAGGGGTAAATCCCATCTTCAAATGATTTTCAATTTATAAAATGTACAATGCATACAACACATATGAGTAAAATCAAAACAACAAATAATAATAACAACAAATAATAATAATAAATAATAGGCTACAACATAAGTTTACTGTATACATTCATACTGGATCGTTAGGCTAAACATTCATAATAATTAAATATCCACTGTAGGCTATAACTTACAAAGTTACAACCAAAATTGACATTTCAACTTTAAATTCTCAAATTTTAAATCTGAATATTGAAAAAAAAACTATTTATTAAACAATTAATTAGTCAAAGGATTTTAAAAAGTATATAAGAAATCATAGTCGCAACATAGTAATTTGACCGATTTTTCAGGTTGTGTATCCTGTACAATTACCAAAAACCGTTTTTTTCTCTATAAAGAAATTTGCCTATATTATGTTAGCGCAGTGATTGCAGATTATTTGGAGAATTCTTTTGTTCAAAATAATCCTTTTCAATTTAACGAACGATTTCGCCTAACCTCAACAAAGTTATAATATAATTTTTAATTTATTTTAACATTTTATTGAACGTGGTGATATTTAGTTGTCAACTTCTCCAACAACAAAAATACTTGATCACGACAAGTGTAGAAGAAGTTTGCCAGACTTCTTTTATTGATAAACTTGTATTTCATCAGCAATTATCTCAGCAAACATTGATCCAAAGTACACAGAAAAACTACTTTATTAAAAGTTGTAACACATTTTTCGGTATTATGAACACGATTATAGAATTTTTTTCAAAATCTCGATGTACAAAACGTTTTAAATTAAACCATGTATCAATAAAAATTATAAAAAACTGTATGTAAACATATAAGAAGACGAACTTCAAAAATATTTTAAATATTAAAAACCGATTAGAAAATATTATTAAATTTATAAAACAAATTTGTTATAGTATAATAAAAATTAATGAGATTAAAATAACCCTAAGACTTTTAAGTAAATGGTAACGAAATAACTAATTAGCTGTCGAAAAATAATTTCTAATTAAAAAAATTCCGATTGATACAGGTTTTGTCTTAATATTAATAGATTTAATTAATATTTTGTAGGTCATAATAGCAATGGTTCTAAAGTAGTTAACGACTTTAGGACTAAAACAGAATTTTAAATGATTTAAGTAACTGACAGTTAATACAACTTTTATTATACAACATATTATTACAACTTACATATTATATTGGAGTGTCGATCCACTCGTTACGATTGTGTCAGCATTTCGGGCCAGCCGGTCTAAAAGCCTTACATATTATATTGGAGCCTCGATCCACTCGTTACTCTCGTGTCAGCATCTCGGGCCCAGCCGGTCTAGAAGCAGTACATATTATATTGGAGCCTCGTTCCACTCGTTACGCTCATGTCAGCATCTCGGGCCCTGCTGGTCTAGAAGCCGTACATATTATATTGGAGCCTCGTTCCAATCGTTAAGCTCGTGCCAACATCTCAGCCCTAGCAGGTCTAGAAGCCGTGCATATTATTACGCTTGTGTCAGCATCTCAGTCCTATTTGGTCTAGTAGCCGTACTTATTATTACGCTTGTGTCAGCATCTCGGCCCTAGGCGGTCTAGAAGCCGTACATATTATTACGCTTATGTCAGCATCTCGGTCCTAGGTGGTCTAGAAGCCGTACATATTATTACGCTTGTGTCAGCATCTCGGTCCTAGGTGGTCTAGAAGCCGTACATATTATATTGGAGTCTCGATCCACTCGTTACGCTCGTGTCAGCATTTCGGGCCAGCCGGTCTAAAAGCCTTACATATTATATTGGAGCCTCGATCCACTCGTTACTCTCGTGTCAGCATCTCGGGCCCAGCCGGTCTAGAAGCAGTACATATTATATTGGAGCCTCGTTCCACTCGTTACGCTCGTGTCAGCATCTCGGGCCCAGCCGGTCTAAAAGCCTTACATATTATATTGGATCCTCGATCCACTCGTTACTCTCGTGTCAGCATCTCGGGCCCAGCCGGTCTAGAAGCCGTTCATATTATATTGGAGTCTCGATCCACTCGTTACCGGTACTCTCGTGTCAGCATCTCGGGCCCTGCTGGTCTAGAAGCAGTACATATTATATTGGAGCCTCGTTCCACTCGTTACGCTCATGTCAGCATCTCGGGCCCAGCCGGTCTAAAAGCCTTACATATTATATTGGAGCCTCGATCCACTCGTTACCGGTACTCTCGTGTCAGCATCTCGGGCCCTGCTGGTCTAGAAGCAGTACATATTATATTGGAGCCTCGTTCCACTCGTTACGCTCGTGTCAGCATCTCGGGCCCAGCCGGTCTAGAAGCAGTACATATTATATTGGAGCCTCGTTCCACTCGTTACGCTCATGTCAGCATCTCGGGCCCTGCTGGTCTAGAAGCCGTACATATTATATTGGAGCCTCGTTCCAATCGTTAAGCTCGTGCCAACATCTCAGCCCTAGCAGGTCTAGAAGCCGTGCATATTATTACGCTTCTGTCAGCATCTCAGTCCTATTTGGTCTAGTAGCCGTACTTATTATTACGCTTGTGTCAGCATCTCGGCCCTAGGCGGTCTAGAAGCCGTACATATTATTACGCTTATGTCAGCATCTCGGTCCTAGGTGGTCTAGAAGCCGTACATATTATTACGCTTGTGTCAGCATCTCGGTCCTAGGTGGTCTAGAAGCCGTACATATTTTTACGCTTGTGTCAGCATCTCGGCCCTAGGCGGTCTAGAAGCCGTGCATATTATTACGCTTATGTCAGCATCTCGGTCCTAGGTGGTCTAGAAGCCGTACACATTATTACGCTTGTGTCAGCATATCGGCCCTAGGCGGTCTAGAAGCCGTACATATTATTACGCTTGTGTCAGTATCTCGGTCCTAGGCGGTCTAGAAGCCGCACATATTATTACGCTTATGTCAGCATCTCGGCCCTAGGCGGTCTATTAGCCGTACATATTATTACGCTTGTGTCAGCATTTCGGCATTAACAGGTCTAGAAGTCGTACATATTATTACGCTTGTGTCAGCATATCGGCCCTAGGCGGTCTAGAAGCCGTACATATTATTACGCTTGTGTCAGTATCTCGGTCCTAGGTGGTCTAGAAGCCGTAGATATTATTACCCTTATGTCAGCATCTCGGCCCTAGGCGGTCTAGAAGCCGTACATATTATTACGCTTGTGTCAGCATTTCGGCATTAACAGGTCTAGAAGTCGTACATATTATTACGCTTGTGTCAGCATCTCGGCCCTAGGTGGTCTAGAAGCCGTACATATTATTACGCTTGTGTCAGCATTTCGGCATTAACAGGTCTAGAAGCCGTACATATTATTACGCTTGTGTCAGCATTTCGGCATTAACAGGTCTAGAAGCCGTACATATTATTACGCTTGTGTCAGCATCTCGGCCCTAGATGGTCTAGAAGCCGTACATATTATTACGCTTGTGTCAGCATTTCGGCATTAACAGGTCTAGAAGCCGTACATATTATTACGCTTGTGTCAGCATCTCGGTCCTAGGCGGTCTAGAAGCCGTACATATTATTACGCTTGTGTCAGCATTTCGGCATTAACAGGTCTAGAAGCCGTACATATTATTACGCTTGTGTCATCATCTCGGTCCTAGCCGGTTTTGATGCCCTACATATATGTCGCAGCCTCGTTCCACATGCTCTTGGTTTGAAAGCTATTTTTTCAAAAAGGAAATAAATTGTTTAATTATGTAAAATAAATAGTAGTTCTTACAGTTCGTTGATTTTCAAAGAATATAAGTGGGAGCCAGTTTTTATTTAACTACAAGCAATAGTATGAGTAGAATTGTTATTGATGGGAGTTTCTATATATTTACTGATGTGTCGTTATATTTGCAGAAGATATAAAACGAAAAGTTAAGAAATTTTTATCGCTTTTTCAAAGGTGAGAAGATCAAAATTTGATAACGTTGACTGTTTTTAAATCAGAACTAGTCTACTTATTATATTATATTAACGACCAGTTTTTAAAACACTAAATTACATTCCTGTCTAAATTATTCATATACTATTCTTCTGATCAAATGGAAAGCATAGATTGAAATGAATATGTAGGTATAATGTTTGATATCAGATTGAATTGTTTGGTATACGTTGTAAATAAATATTGAGCTTCACTTGTGAGATAATATTAGATTTTAAAAACTCGAACACAAGATCTCACAAAAATTACGTTTATTTAATCAAACGCGTTTCAACGACAAAGTCGCCATCCTCAGTGATACATGAACTACATAAGTTATAGTTTTGTTTTTGTAGCTCATGTATCACTGAGGATGGAGTCTTTGTCGTTGAAATGCGTTTGATTAAATAAACGTATTTTTTGTGAGATCTTCTGTCCGAGTTTTTTTCTATCTGGTAGGCCTATACGTTATTAAAATCAAAATTAAGTTAAGTTTAAAATATTACTTTCCGTTTCGGTAGAAGGAAATTAGAATATAAAAGTGATATATCTGGGAAGTTGAATTTTTGTTTTTATGTTGTTTTTCTTCTTCTTTTTATACATGCAACTGAACGGAAAACCGAAAAAATTAGCAAAATCGGACTACAAAAATATTAAATGTAGTGTTTATGCATTAAGTGAATCGCTACACTATTTTTAAATATATCCGGCTCTATAGGGTGTAGAAAAATTTTAAAAAATAAAAAAGTAAATACACGGAAATGAAAGTACTATCGAAATGGTAGGGGTATAGTAACATTAAGAGTACTTCCTAACTTCGAAAATACTGGAATTTCTGGATTTAAGATTTTTTTTTCACTAATAATGCAACAAATAGGGTAAAAATTATCAGATCTTCACAAAAATTGGACAAAATATTAATCTTTACACTGGAAATCGGTGATGAAATTTTAAAAAAAAAAATACGTTAACAGTTGGCCATTTTCGAAAAAATAAAATAATAAAGTACAGTAATTTAATGAGAAATAAACTTTTGAAGTGAAAACTTCTATTGGCGCATTGGGTACTTTTTTGGGATGGACTTTTTCAATTGAAATCGCGTCACGCACCGTACCGTAATGCAACTTTAATATATTATATAGACAAAGAATACGCTCGCACAGCGTATATATAAACTCATATATCTACGAAAAATATTGCACAAACTTTCTCACATACCAATATATATTAAAACAAAATCTACGAAAAATATAGCACTAACTTTCTCAAACTCATATACATAGTCAAACTAAAATCAATGCAAAAATATTGTACAAACTTTCTCACATACCAATATATATTAAAACAAAAATCTACGAAAGATAGAGCACTAACTTTCTCAAACTCATATACATAGTCAAACTAAAATCAATGCAAAAATATTGCACAAACTTTCTCACATACCCATACGTATTAAAACTAAAAATCTACGAAAGATATTACACTAACTTTCTCAAAATTCACATACATAGTCAAACTAAAATCAATGCAAAAATATTGCACAAACTTTCTCACATACCCATACGTATTAAAACTAAAAATCTACAAAAGATATTACACTAACTTTCTCAAAATTCACATACATAGTCAAACTAAAATCAATGCAAAAATATTGCACAAACTTTCTCACATACCCATACGTATTAAAATTAAAATACTACGAAAAATATTGCACTAACTTTCTCAAACTCATATACATAGTCAAACTAAAATCAATGCAAAAATGTTGCACAAACTTTCTCACATACCCATACGTATTAAAACTAAAAATCTACGAAAAATATTGCACTAACTTTCTCCCCTAATCTATAAGCGTTACATACTGTTTATACAAGTTTTCACTTCTAACGTGTGGTCTTAAGCACACCCAGTTAATTTTTTTTTAATTATCAGTTGTTTTTTTACCTACTTTCTAGTGATTTTCCATCGACTGAATAAAAGATATGTATCAAAAACCAACTTGCTAGAAATTTTTCTTTCTATTTAATGTATTTCCAGAATAACTGGGCTAAAAATGTCGGCGTGCCGGTATTCTTCAAATTGTATTGCATTTTGTAACTATTTTGGAAAATAGAATTGAGTAGTTCACTGTTCAGAATTATAATACTGTAATTAATAATCAACATATATACGATCTGTAACGAAACGCTACTCCCACGACATCTAGTGTGCGACGCTGGTACTAGTAGAATTAGGTACCACAATTAAAACAAAAAATATTTTATTCGCTCACATATACATAGTGTAGTGTAGACGATAAAACAAAATATCGATAGCCTGAATATCCAAATCTATGAAGCAAAATTTTTAATATAGCACATTTTGGCCAAACTTGGAGGTTGAAATACAATATAACAAAAATTGATGGCCCCTAAAATAAGACTAAAAACTCTGATTTACTCCAAATCAATATTTTAACGACTTTCAGCAAATTTGGCTCAAATGTAACCTGTACCCAAATAAAACTTACTTATATTCCTCTTTCAAAATATGCTGATTCAATAGCTATGAGTAAATAAATCTACCATGAAATTTGTATTGAGAATCTATTTTCTCAAGATCGACACTAACAATTCCAATCAAAAATAATAAAATTTGAATTTAACCCAAGACAGTTTAAAAGAAAATTACGTATGTTTTAGGAGTAAAACGAAAATGGCATTTGACCGCCGCCATTAATATCTAGAACAAGCCTATCAAATTAGGCAAAATATTACACAAAAAATGTAATTCAATATGAAACAAAACTTTAATTTCTTAAAACAATACTGTTAATGAAGTTTTGTAATATACTTATTAACTTTACATTCATCAATATCCTAACAATTTCATTCGTTACTTATGACGAGAACGAAACTAGGTTATAATCCACCAAGGGCGAAGCCTCCCCCCACCCCTTTATAACATACCCAGTGTAATAGAGGAGCCAAATGTTAAATTTAAATATTAGCCACTGGATCATCGTCATTATAAGATAACTTTCCCAATATTGCACCAAAATCAACGCAATATTTATTGAAAAAGCGTAAAACCGCCAATTTGTTTATACTTTCTCCCGTAGGTCAATGGAAAGTTATGTGATGGGTCGTTGAGTTTTTTGCGTAAGGCCTATAGGCTATATCCATTTTGAGGTCGATAACTCAATATTTTTAGAGGTAATGAAAAATCAAAAATTACGATTTTCTGATAAAGTGCCTTAACAATTTTGATCAATTGAAGCATCTCCAAAATATGCCGATTCGTAAGTTACCGGAAAAAACAAATCTCCCATGGAGTAAAATACGAAAGCATTACCAATTTCGTTCAAATTTTAGTGAAATCTAAAAATTATTGATCCAAAATCCCAAATTTAAAAAAACAAATTGGTTCAGAATTAGGCTAATTGGTAAAAAAATATTATGAAACTTGACAGTTGTCATTAAAAGCTCCGTTTTAATCCAATCTATGTATTCTGTGGACACGTTTATAGCACAAGCGATACAACTTTAAGCCGTTTATTTTATTTATTTTTTTTTAACGGCATCCTTGAATCATTTACACTTTTAAACTGACAACTACCGAAATTACATTTTTATTGACGAATTTTTGGGGATGGGTGAGTAAAAAAGTTAGTGCGATGTTTTTACAAAGTAATAGATTAAATATCGCCTCTTTGATTGCAACTCGGCAGTCTGCACATATTAATACAAAGGTTGAGGACATGTACCACTAAATTGCCCTCCCAACAGTCGCGTTGTGAAGCTAACTTGCACTAATCACGATTTTACTTGGGCACCGTGTAGTCTATATGCGTCACACATAGTTAGTTTCAATTCTTGAACATTAACCTATTTGCGTTCAATTACATAATTGTGTCATCTCCATAAGGCCTTGACTTGTCCTTACTCTGCATCATTTTTCCTAGGATTATTTTTTGTACACGATTTAAGTCTTATTTATTTTGAAGTAATAAAATTATCCTACCTTGGTCTACATTCTAAATATATTAAGGAAGATCCTTGTTACACAGCTCCAAACATCTGCCACTGAACAGATATCTGCAATTCTTTTTCAATAAATGGCTTGAAATCTCATTCCGCCATGCTTATCTCAAAATGAACTATTTCTTTTACCTACTATATTTAGATATCCGTTAAGGAAATGTAATGTTGTGGTCATTTTTAATTATTTTTGTAATACATATGAAATAAAGTAATTGAAGTTATTTAATAATGATCGATTGTTCATATTATTGAAATAGTTTGTGGGCATTGCCATCATTTGTGTATATAATAACTTTTCTTGTCTTAGTTATTTGATCTGCCCAGACTTAGTTTTAACTCTGGGTTTCTTTTTTGGTTCACTAGTTTCAGTTTTAATTTCCAACATTCGATCCCTAGGCTGTCGGTATTTTTAATTTCTCTCATGTTTTAGGTAGGCTATATCATTTGATAATATGAGTTGATCTATACCCTCGAAACAGTATGTATTATTTTTATATACACAAATATTGCCAAATAACTGCCTAAACACTATCAATATTGATAATTAACCTTAAACTCTTTTATTAAAAAATAAGAATTAAATAGGATTAAATAAAGCACTGAAGCTAAAGTTTCAAAATATTTTTAATAACTTAAATATGCTACAATTGTTTCGCCTTGCACTCTTCTGGCATCTTTAGCTTCAGTGCTTTATTTAATCCTATGATACGGAGTTTCAACAAGAAATTTTTGCTGTTACATTAAATATAAGAATTCAATGTTTCTATTGCTAAGAAATAATAAAAGAATTTTTTGTCCATATTTGCTTTTCTTATATCAGTAACTGTTACATTCTCACAACATTGTAATAGTGCACTAAACTTTGCACCAGACTCAATTACTTTCCGCCGCAACCACTCTGCTCAGCTGAACACTGTAATTTTGACATAAAAATATATTGCATCTAGAAACTATATGATTAAGAGAAATGTGTTTTTTAAAACAGATTCCACAATCTCGAGGTTTAGCAATGATAGTACATAATAATAAAACAAACAATTCATTAACATCTTTATTCCAACGCTTATAAATTACCTGAAAGTTACATCACAGAAAATTAATTATTTTTACTAGCAGATTAAAGTGTTCTTTTTATGTACACAAAATATTAAATAAAAAAAATAATAAAAGTTGACAAAGCCTTAAAATTAAATATGGCCTAATAGGAATACTATATAATTAACATACTCAAATACTAACCTAACATAAAATTACTAGTAAAATGAATCATCAAAATAACAATAATGATGATTTATCTTTTTATAGCTTTTCTTCCAATTATACTTATGTTAAAATATTTTCAATATAGCAAAACTATGAGTGAATAAGAGATAACAAACTCTATACATACATTAATTTATTTAGTGGTGTAAATTTGTAAATCTCTAATAAATATTAAAATACTAGGCCCTATACTAATTTTATTTAAAACTGCATACAATAAATAAAGCAGAGTATAAGTGTTCTACTATATTGAATTATGTAACAATAGACAACCTGTAATTCTTAATATTGAGCAGTTTATCACATATGATAAAAATTATCTTAACCACAGCAATTTTTGTTTTTATCTTACTATATTACAAGCAAATGACTTTTCAACACCCATACTCCACCCTGTTTGTAATTTCTAATTTATAATCAATGATTTTATTCTATCAAAAAAAAAAAAAGAAAAAAAAAAGCAATTGATGTCCTGCATCTTTCCCCCTCCTTTCTAAACACAATAACCATATTTTCCAAGCAAATTAATTTGTAACTGCTAACTTAAGTTGAATTTTTGATAAATAACTTTTTATCAAAATGCTTCATCTTGTTTGGCAACCACTGGGCAGCTTGGATAATTAAAATTATTATGATGTTCTATATTTCTACTAGGACATAATTATTTGAGTACATGCTTTTGTAATTCCTAGCATTGTTGGATAAATTCCATTTTCAAAATTATGTATTACTTTACCCCTCAAAAGAATCACCTTATATAACCTGCACTCTCCACTACTTTTTTTTGTTATAACTCATTTTCTCCAATTACATTGCATAATCTACTCAAGTGTATTATTTTTGTTCATTGCTGCTTTTATATTATATTTAAAATAATGTTTTATTTTATATGTATCATTTACTGTGGAAAAACATTTAGCCCACCCACTTATGTATCTCTATGATCTTTCTTAAGCCATGAATTTCACTATTACTTTTTCAGAACAACTTTACTATTAATGTTTTTTCTCTAACCATTGTTTTCTGCTATTTGAAATATAGTGATCAGTTCTTTCCTGTATTCCGTACTAGTTAAAGACAAACTAAGTAACCTATTTATCATATATTGGAAGGCAGCTAGTTTACGTTTCATTGGATGGTTAGAATTTCATTATTAAATTTAGTTTCTAAAAATATCAAATTCTAATTGTTTAGAGTTCAATTTTATCTTTAAATTCAAGAAATGTATGTTCAAAAAAATTTTTTTTAATGCCACAATAATACAAATAAGCAAATATTGATTTAAAATATAATATTTATATCTGTCTGATATAATTATTATAAATCTGATGTTATTAGATAGAGCTTGACTAAAACATCAAACTGTACAAAAAACTTAGCAGTACGTTTTCAACCAATCACAGAAGAAAAAGGAAGCAGTATATAAATAGCTTTTTAAAATGAAGTTCATCCAAAATATGTCAGCAGAAGTTACAGTAATGTGTGAAATGACTGAAAAATGTACCAGTACTCAAATTGATGAAAAATAATATTTAGAAATATATTATATAGAAATATTTATGGATGGCACATTAGTTGATTTTCTGCTTTACTCTCTTCAAAAGTCTAAAATTTGGTGGATAAATTTCATAGAAGCTTGACTAAGTTCATTTATCAGCAAATTGTTATATTTATATAATATATAATATATATATATATATATATATATATATATATATATATATATATATATTCAATATTAACTAAATTTACCATTCTAAAATATCACAGTTACTTTCAAACTTTACCAAAATTGATTTTCAGTATGAAATCAATATAAAGCATTTTGCACATATATTTATAAGATTTGTTCTATTGAGGCTGTAACTATACACTTCATTTGTATTAAAATATATTACTCAAATACTTTTCAAGTGTTAGTAGCTGTAACATTTTTAACCCTGTAACAAAAATCTAATTACTCACAAAATTTCCATTTATCTCTGAATTTGATATAACAATTAATCTGAAATTAATTATTTCGAATTACTATTGCTAACATACTTTTTCTGGTGAATTTTAAATTGACAAATCTACAACACAAGAAAGAAATTAATGTTCAAAACAATTGTTTATTAGTTTAATAGCTTAATTTGATCTTTACATAGTTGCTAAAATGAATGCACTGTCAACTATTATATATAAAATAATTATATAATTATAACCCGGAAACAGTAAATAAAAATCAGGTTTGTTACAATTTTATACAACTGGAAACTCAAGAAAAACAATATTTAATTTCATATACTTGACATACTGAATGCAAACCAGTAAAAATTGAGGTAATTTATTTCAAGTGATTTAAAGCACCTCACTATTTTCTCTTTGTTCAAAGTTTTGCTCAGCATTAATAATAATATATGAAAGAAACTTAAATTTTATGTCCAATTTGTCGTCCTATATCATTTTCTTTTCATTGATTTTTAATGTTTGAAAAAAATAGAGAATTTGGTTTTTACATAAACCACAAAAATGTTCATAATCTCAAGATATAATTGAGATTTATAATTGACAAAGCCACGATTTTTTTTTTTTCAGAATTACATATGCTTTAATTTGATATATTACAAGAATAGGTTTTCAATATTTTCAATTTTGAAGTTTATTACAAACATATTCTTGTTTCAAAAATTTAAATGACTTAAAATGACAAAAAACTTCCATATATTTGTTGAAATATTAGTGTTCAAAAAAAAAATCAAGTTGGGATCTCAATTGTTTCATGATTTTTAAGAACATTTTCTATACACTGTTATTTATGAAATCTGTTTGAATTACGTACCAATCAAATACATACAATTAATTGAGTAAAATAAGACAGAAAATGACCTTTTTTTAAATTGTATCTCTTTACATTGCAAAGTACTGTTAAAAAGCTACAATTCATAAGAAAATTCAACACAACTTCTTGAGTAATTTCTACACAGTTTTCAACTTTTTATGAAAAAAAACTTTAAGTTTCATTTTGAATATTATGGCTCGAAATTTGACATGATTGTTACATATAGAACATCATTTCATAAAGATTCATTAAAATCGATCAATAATTTATGTAGTTATATCTATTTGTTTAAAACAGACATGCATAAATAACATTATTTTATTTTTAATCTAATAATAAACAAATTTGTTTACAACTATTTTTTTTAAGGAGGTGCATGAACTGTCTAATGTATAATGAGCCTGAACAATGCTTGAGTAAGTCTTAAAATTATGTATAATTGTTAACGTTAATAAAGGTATAAGATTTCTATATTGATAAATATAGATATATTATCTATAGATATAAAATATATGGTATAAATATATTATTTTGTATTTTTAAAAGAGCTTAACTGAATATAAAATTATACATTTAATGAAGAGTGTAATTTAATTCAATTTATATGCTGAGTGTGAATTTATTGCATATCCAACCAACTAGAATACAATTATTATTTTAACAAAATTTTAAGTGATTTTGTTGAAAAAATCAATGAAGGAAAGATAAAAATTATAGATAATAAACATTTTTTTAATGGTAATCTGTAGAGCTATTTTTTAAAAAGAAATTACTAAACATTTTCTTTCTCAGGGGGTGAGAAGTTCGGTACACATTTTTAAAGCACAAAGTTACAGAGCCTGTAAATCAATAAAATGAATATTATCAAAATACTGGAAATTGAATTTAATACATCTTTTGGTTTGGAACTTAACCATTAAAATTAATAATAAAAATAATAATAACTTCAATATAAAACATATTTTTAATGTGATTAGTAAAATATTTAATTTAATATTGAGAAGATTTACAGAATTTAAATTTACTCAGCAGAAACAAAGAACAATCAGTTCAATATTTGATTGAAAACAAACATGTACTGATAAAGTTATCATCATAAGGCACTTAAATGTTATCGCAATATACCTCAAGATATAATTATTTTTAATATTTCATATAACAAATTATGCAACAGCTGCATGCTTTAGCTTTTAACTAAGAATATATCAAATATACCACAATACTTCAATGTGAACCTCACATAAATTTGTTCTACCTACTTAGAACAAAAAATCTTGATCACAACTTACAATGTAATTTCTTATACTACAGTGAGCTTACTGTCAGTTAATTTCTTCAGTACAAATATATTTTTAATTTAAACAAATAATAAAGAACTGTGGTTATTCAAGGTTTCAGCTACAAATTTTTAATTTATCTATCAGTGAAACAGTTAAAAAAAAATTATCAAACTGTTGTCCAAAACCTTAAAAAAAAACCAATCAAAAATGTGATTTACCAGTTAAGAGAATCATGGGAAGATGTAAGGGAAATGACACATCACAAAATCTGGAACAATAATTCAGCAAAAAAAGAATTTTGACTTACCAGTACCTAAAGATTGAAAAAAAAAAATGCAAGAATTTTAGGGATGTTTAATTATGTTTCTAAATTCATAGAAAATTTTTCTGAAATATCGCAACCTATTAGAGCTTTGCTAAAGAAAGATGTTGAGTTTACTTGGAATAAATATCTTAACGAAGTATTTAACAAATTTAAAAAAATAATAACACAATGCCATGAACAGCATGTTTTTATTGTGAAAACCCACTGAATTATAAACTTCTTGTTTGCTGCCCAAAGAGCCAAGATTGAGTTTGGTATTCAAAACATTCCAAGCATGGCAATAATTTGATTGATCACACAAAAATTGAAAACAACTGAATCCATCCTCAAAAATATAGACAGAATAAAAAAGACAAAAGTATATTGATGATGATAAAAAACTGTCTATTGTTTTCCACAGTAATTGCTGACGATAAGTCAATGCCAAAGAGCTATCAAGAATGCAAAATTACAGCAGTAGGCCTACAAAGTTTACTCAAGGAGCCAGACACAGAAAAGAGTTTGGTACTGCTAATGGTTCCAAGCTCACCAAATGTTAAGACCAGGCTTAATTTCGATAACATGGTTTATGGATGAAGTGTGATTTCACTTGTCTGCATGTCTAAACAAAATCTATGAACAGAACAGCAGAAAACCCATACCCAATCAATGAACATCCACTGAATTGTCAAGATTGGTGTTTTAAAATGATACCTATCATGAAGATAATTGGACCGATTTTCTTTTACAAAAATGTTAAGAATCAGAATTGACGGATCTTCATGAAATTTGTGGAATGACTCGATGACACTGAGTTAATGCAAGGCTACTTCTGGCACTTCAATAGCCCTCATAATCAGCTTCTTTAGAGATCGCACTACTTCAAAGGATCTGTGGTCATCCAAAATGACCAACCTCAGTTCTCCTGATTTTTATAGGTGGCTGGTTTTTATTCTCAGAACACTTGAAAATAGGAAGTGACAAATGGAGGTTTGAATGAAGGAAACTTCAAACATTTATTTTAAACGAGTTATTTTGATTTTCCTAATGTTTTTTCTAAAGATTTATATTATATAAAGTTTATAACTGCTGAGCTAAATAGTGTTTACTATATAAGAATTTCCATCAATACAAAATGTAACAATTCAAAATATATTATAAAATTTAATATATAAATATAATTCTATTAAAATAATCAGAAGAAGAAATGATCTCAAGACTAAACTTGTAACCTAACGACGCCTAGCGAGAAATATGCGAACTCCTAGAAAAGGTGCAAACACGTTAAATAATCCGATTTCAAATCAGAATTGAACTAATTAAAATTACTTCCTGATATTTTCGACATACACTTCTCATATCAAAATCACTTAAAATTCATACATTCTTCCAGGAAAATTACTACTTTCGCTCAAAAATGAACTATTCATTAAATATCTATATTTAAAGGTCAACATCTTTGCCCAACCAACATCAATATCAAAGCGGAAACCACAAAGAAATGCAATTTACATGAGAACTATAAACTCCGGATAAAAACTAATAAAGCCTATAGACAGAACCAATATTTTTACATATAAAAAGTCTTTGACAAATTTATCAAAATCATACCGTTAAAACAGGACAACCGGAAAAACAACTCAAAACTTATTTAAAATGTATCACGGAAGACATCTTATATCTGGTAATCACGCCTACTACGGGAGAACTCGTCTGTGATTGGTCCACGAGTTTTTACCAAATATGAATACATATTTGTTAATTTCTTTAAGTTCTGAACATCAAAAAATTAGATATAAAATGAATTACCAGTAATATGGAGTTATTTAAGTATTTAAATTAATTAAACTATTTCCCACTATAAAATTAATACTAATCATACATACAAGAGACCAAAATTTGAACTAATTCCCCAATACACACACACAAACACCACTACTCCAAAGTGCAATATCTAATAGGCAAGTGCGTGAAATTTCCGGGAGTGTAACAACAGTTAATTATTTTTCATTCTTGTGAGAGTTGTCAGAGTAATCAGTTGCCCATTTGGTCTGTGATATATAAGTAAAGAAATTGAATAATCAAACCGAAATTAACCATTAAAGCTATACCAAATAATGTGAAGAAGAATCCAAAAGGTTTTATCTAACTAAAAACCAAGTAATACTATAAAAAAAAAAAAAAAAGAAAAGAAACATTAACCTATGGTGAGATCTTTCCAATTACTACTAGGCTAAGTTGTGAATCCCTTTATACTAATAGTGAAAACACAGACTATAACAAACTTGATATTTTGAACATTGTTACCTGCACAATTAAATGATAATTGTAGCCTGAACTATTAATCCAGTGTTTCCGATATGTATTTTCATTCACCCATATTACACTCCATCAATTGACTTTTTATTATAATTTGATTCCCCTTTTGTTTCTGAAACTAGATATCTATATGTTTTTTTGTGTTAATACTATTAAGCTTGGGAAAAGACGGCACCAATCCAAACCCCGAGATAAAGTGCTTATAAAAGCAAATGAACAATTCTGAGCAATCTATTCTGTAAAAATTTGTAAATATATTTATATCAAAAAGACATTCCTTAATATTGAATATCTATTTGTTTGCCATTAAAGAACACAGATTTATTTAAATAATTGTTTTTTTTTTGTTTTTTTTTAATTGTTTTTTACCAGATAGAAAAAAAAGGTAAAGTTTATATTAAATAGACATTTCTTTATTATTAAATTTGGCATACCAACGTGAAGATTTTATAAAATATAAAGTTGTATTATTGTAAAAAGTAAGTAAACTAATAAATCACCAAACAAACTGCAACAATGACAACTATTGCTAGGTGTTTTAAATCGCCAGAGTATTTTTATAGATTTGATCCAGTTTTATCCAGTTTTGTATTGGTAACTAGCAATGCTTTTTTATGATGTTAAACAATATGTTATTTTGTGAATTTTATTCACATAAATTCACAAATTTAACAATCTGTTATTAATTAAATTTCCAAGTATAAAAGAGTTTAAAATAAAATTGTACCCAAAAAAAATGTATTTATGCTCACTTTTATAACAAATGCAATCCACCTTTGATAAAAAATTAAGAGGATAAATATCGCAACAAAGGTAGGGTAATATAACTACCCAAATTTAAATTTAGTTGTCATTAAAAGCAGCAGTTGTATTACTCAGATTCATATAACGCTAATATGCTGCTAAGCTATGAAGAATTGATTTATAAATTAAATTAATTAATTTAAAATAGTGTATGTATGATTAACAAACAAGCTAATATTTATTATGCCTGCTTTCACTCAAATCCTTGCCAATCAGATGCTTCGCTTTCTTCATCAGCATCGACATGTTCTATACAGTGGATATCATTCTTTAACAATGGTGTACCCTTGCCTTTCCCTGAAAATAATTTTTCAATTGTACACAATATTACAGAATAAAACATATTCATATGAAACTAACAATAATGTACATAAGCAATGTATGGGATTCAACTTCAAAATAAAATCAGTTGTCAACTCTACAACTAACTAAAGATTAAATTCTAATGGTATATTTATCAATGTCAAAAGATTCTGTACTGCACAATTATTGTCAATGATTGTGTAAATAACGTACTTAATACATCCATTGTCTCATAATGGTTAACAAAATATAGATGATTAACCAAACTAAGATCTATATTTCCTTCTCCAATATTATTGGTTACAAAGTTATATATTTATTTAAATAAAAATGAATCATTAGACATGCACAAGAGACAAAATAATCGAGATAATGTAATGGAAAAGGATTGAAAAAAAAAAAATTTCATAATGTTAATTTGACAAATTGTGTTCAAATCATTTCAGCAATAATGATGGTTTTGCAATTCAATACATAAACTTGGGAGTGCACCGATCCTACTATTTAATAAACTTCAGAGCTTTTTCGAAAATAACAAAATCCTAACTATATTCTTGTTTTGGATAGTGACATAATAACATAATATCCTGTCTAGATCTAAATTCCTCCTCTCCAATAATATTTGTTACAAGTTATATATTTATTAAAATTAAATCTATCACAAGATGTGCATATGAAACAAAAGTAGTCAAGATAATATAACGAAAAGTACTTTAATAAAACCTTTGGTACGGTTGTTCATCAAATTGTGTTTAACTCATTTCAGCGAAAATTATGCTTTTACAATTACAGTAAACCATCAATTATCTGAACTAATTGAGATCAAGGGTAATTCGGATTATTAATTTGTTCAAATTATCAAATATGAAAAAATATGCTAATCGTGGATTTTTTAAATAATTTAAAATAAATAATACTGTACTGAAATTTACATTACATGAGTGTAGAATGCTACACACTTTTATACAATAACACACATCAAACCCAATACAAAAGAACAGAAATGAAAAGTTATAAAATTAAAAGCTTAAACAATATTGAAGTACTATAAAAAACACTCTTTTTTATTGTTATATTTTTAATTTGTCTTATCTACCCACTTTGTGTACCAAACTTTATATTTAACTTACTCTCTATTTATTTTGAATAACAATCACAGACAAGTTATATTTACAATATGTTATTCATTTATATCATACACAATATTAAATTTACAAATTATCTCTTGTCTTGAGATATCTTTCTCCTCAGGATTACTATGGGTCAAATTATTTTATTATACTTGCATATAGTTTAATTGAATTATTACATGTCCCATTGAAAAATTAACTTATCAATATCTATTAAAAATCTATGTTGCAAAAGTTCAAATTATATTGTCCTTATTTAGTTCCAATTTCCTTTATGGCATATATACAAGGTGATCCATTCAAGATGGACACCATTGGGATCTCAGAAACTATCAATTTCTCAAAAAACTTTAAATAGGGAATCTTCCTTGGATTTATACGTACGTTAAAATTACAGTGTTACCATATTTTTAATCTTCACCATTTTTACAATATGGCCACCATCTCTAATTTTTTTAATACAAACACCATACTTTTATTGCATGTTTTGGTAGAACATATTATTTTATGGGACTTTTATTCTTTGGTATTTTTCTCTAAACGCAGCTGTTACGGAGCTACGTTATCGTAAGTATCATATTATGTAAAAACAACTATTACCGCCAAATGATTTTAATGAAAATTAATGTAATATATTGTGTAACAGCTGTAATGTAATGTATTTATCAATCAGCTGTTATTTTGCATTGTTGGAAAACTGCTTTAATATAACACTGCATATGTAACGTTTCTGTTCCGTTATCATTCAGTAGTGATTTAAGTGTTACTAGAATATTTATATTTTTAATATTGTTTTATTGTTTTTTAAGCGATCAACTATCACCTCTTCATTTAATTTTTTTTTAAATAATGCAGTTCGATAATAATGAAAAAGTGGATATGCTGGAAATTTATTTTTTAAGTCATAGAAATTCCACATTAGCTGAAAATTTGTAAATATAGTGTTACTCCAATAGACATCCACCTCATTGTAAATTATTTAAAAGATTAGTTGAAAATTTACGGACGGCTGGATCATTTCAGAAAACGCGTCATTGCCAGACTTGGATTGTTACGGAAGATAATGAGATCAATATTCTGGCTTTCTTCGAAGCACTTCCTACAGCTTCTATAAGGGAAGCAACACAATTAATTGTTTCCAGTATCTTATGGCTCAATAGCAGGTGTATTACAGAAGCACAAATAACAAGCATTTAAACCTATGTATATTCACGCTATGATGCATGGTTATGGAAGAAGAAGGCTTGAATTCAGCAGTTGGATTGTAGAACAGGTTGAAAATTATCACAATTTTTTTTGTAACATTATTTACTCGGATGAAAAAAGTTTCTCCAATAACGGAATGTGCAATCTGAAAACAACCATTGTTGGACAAAAGAATATCCGTTAATTGTTAAATAAGGGCACAATCAAACCAGATTTTCAATAAACTAATGGTGTGCTATCTTAAACAATCAAATTTAGCACAGGGAACTTCTAATGAGGGAACTCTTACGGACGCTCGATACTGGGAATTGCAGGAAGATATTCTGCTGCGTGATCTATTGATGAATTGCCTTTAAGAAAGTGAATGCAAATTTATTTTCAACAAGACAGAGCTCCAGCACACAAATTTGGCAGGGTAAGGGAATTTTTAAACGCACATTTCCATAATAGGTGGATTGCTAACCAAGGCCCTATTGCTTGGCCAGCAAGAAGTTCAGATCTTTCTCTGTTAGATTACCTTCTGTGGGGTTACATAAGAGACCAGTTGTATAAATTTCGGTATGCTTCCGTAGAAAAAATGACAATTAAGGTAGTAGAGATTTTACACAAGATTCATTTCAACACATTGTTGAAATCTGTTAATGATTGTGGTAATTCCATGGGTATTCGGGGATCACCGTATTGGGATCATGGTATAAGATATCCGATGCGTGCGCACATCTAGTCACGAGAGGCCACAGTCGTTCTCAGTGTGCCGAAGTCAGCGGACGTGAGTTGCTCTTTATGAAATTAACTTTTTGGTAACAAACCTAAATGGCTACCTAAACCCTTAATTGCGGGGTCTGATCGACCCCCGGGTGTTACGTAGTCATTAGTAGGTCATCCGAATAAAATTAAGATGGAATTATTATAACTTAAAGGGTTAACGTAATTCTCCCATCACGCCTGTCCCTAACCGTAAGTTCTAAGTTAAGTAATTATAATAATTTATTAGTTAGTTTAGTAATTAAATCATATCTCATCATAAGCTGGCTGTGAACATAGTGATTAGTTGGGTTTGAGACTAATTAACGATGCAATGTATTTACTGGGTAAGTCTTAACACGTTTTTCCAAACACTCCTTCCGGAACCTTAAGCGGTTCGAATGTCTGGTCATATCGAAAAACAAGGGCTGACATTCGCCTCAGTCGGTAGCCGAGATGTTCTCCGCATGATATTTTCAGAAGAGCGACTGCTTGCATTTACGCTGATGAGGGACACTGAAAATCTATTATAATTATTAGCATTGTAAATTCTCACTGATAAAAGAAATAATTAATAAAACAACTTTGTTAAGGGTGTTTTTGTATTTACTTTTAGTTTTAAAATTATGTATTGCAACAGTTACACAATGCATTACGTTAATTTCTATTAAAATCATATGGCGGTAATAGATGTTTTTAGACATGACACCCCATAGCTTTGTAACGGCTGTGTTTAGAGAAAAATACTAAAGAACAAGTATTATTTAATAATATATTGTACCAAAAATGTATTAAAAATATGGTGTTTGTGTTTAAAAAATTCAAGATGGTGGTGTCAGGAATATATTTAATGTAATTTATTATTATTTCTTTTTAGTATATCGTTATCATTAAATTTTTAAATATAATAATCATACGACACTCAGAATGGCCTAACTATTGTGAAAGAAATGAAAAAGTGTTGAAATGCTTGACTTGCATCGGAAGTAGAACACCACAGGCGATGAAAGATATATAATTCGCCGGCACCAAGAAGAGGGGGTCTTTTGAGGTTAGAAGATACCGGCTGCGTCGCTAGCTGTGGTGGAAGAAGAAAGCAAAGGGAGTTTGAATCCAAGCGGAAAGATACGAAAGAGACTGGCCGATTTTGAGACTCTACAATGTGAGCAAGCATTTACAATATAAAGCCACTTGTAATCTCAGTCATTTCAATTGAAGCAAAAGTAATAATAGTTGGAATCATTCTGGGTTTTGTGTGATGAATATTTAGTTTTAAATATTGTTTAAATAATTGTTGATATAGTATTCTCACAAAAACAATAACGTGTTTTGTTTTTCATACTGATCCTATTTATTTTATTATTGTGTATTCTTTTTTAATTGTATAAGAGATAGATTGAATTTGTGTTGTGAATAAATAGAGATTTGCACAACAATTGAACCGCTGAGCAATTTTATGTAAAATTTAAAGAACCCTGGCCTATAAAAGATAGATTCCTAACAAATGGTGCATCGGCCGAATTTTTAGTCTTTACAAAAAAAAATTTTAATTATAAAAAAATTATTACCATATATAAAATTATGTCACTTTAATCTTCAGGTTTTACTAAAATAATTGTGATTTGTGTAAGTTTTTGCCATTTAATTTATTGTACACTTTTAAAGTAGTTACATTTTTCTTTTTACTGAATATTATTAAGTTTGTGAAAAGGAAAACTTAGTAGTTGAAGTAGGGTTTTGTTAAGAAAGTTATTGAAATTGATTTCTTTCATTTTGAGTTCTACTTTAATTTATTTGAAATAACATTTATACTAAAACCTTAGCTCAAAACTGTTTGAGAGAATTTTTTTGAGAAGAAATATAATTGTTTGATGAGGTGAATTTGTAAACAAATATTAATATTTAAATTGAACAATTATTGTATTGCACTATTGCTTTAATTGATTTAAAAAAAAAAAAAGAAGAAGAAGAAGAAAATATAGACTAACTTTGTTTTAATATTTAGGTATGCTGAATTCTGTTTGCGGTTATTACAAGTATAGATATTACTTTAAATATTTGTGTTCGATTTAGAAATTGTGTATATATACGAATTTGTTCTGCTAGTTGTCGATTGACACGGTTTCATATAACACGTGTCAACAATTTTGACTATACAAGGCCGCTGCGATTAGATCATATAGTGCTGACAGCTCGTTGTAGTTATTTACAATGCTTCTTCTGCGTCAGAAGTCTTCTCGGGTTTATAATTCACAACAAACTTGACACTACATTTTTATTTCTGATTTCGGTGAACTAAGTAGCCGAAACTAATATTTATGGGTGTCAGGCGTTGAATTATTCTTTATTTGTGAAGGGACACCAATACTTCGAGACATATTGTTTCATGAATTTGACACTAACTGACATAAAAGCGTTAAACAAGACCCAAGCAATTGCCATTTGGAAAGACTTTAACTGGGAGATTCCGCAACAGGCTGATTTGGTATTCTTACGATCACATATTCAATTGTGGAAAATTCACACGGGTTTGGAAATGAGTCAAGACGAACTTGGCGAGCGGTATACGAATTGGCCTATAAAAATTATTTAAGAAAATATCAACAAACCAGAAATGGTAAGGGAAGAACGCATATATACGACTCGGTTGAGGGATTTTCGGAAGATAGGCAAAATATTCAATTAACAGATAGTAACATAAAACTCAGGAGTAGAATGAGCGAGAAACTGCCATTTTTTGAGCCCGGTAAATTGGGGGGGGGGGGAAATCAGGGGAGGACATAATGAGTCATTTAACAGGGCGGCCTTAGCAAACGGATAGGATGATAACAAAAAGGAAATAAACTTCCCATGGTATTCAGAGGACGTGGCAACCAACAATTATGACATTTTAGAGTTAAAGAATGATCAGTTGACATAGGAAAAACTAAAAAAAGAATTCGTAAAAGCATTTGCACCGATGCAATAGAAAGAAATGTTGTTGCTAAAATTAAATAGTAGAGTAAAATTGCGCGGAGAATCCCTAATTCAATATAGGACCGATGTGGAATTGTTATGTGCAAGATACGAGCCGGACATGAGCGAACAAAAATTATGTAATCACATTCTAAAAGGGCTTAACCCTGCTATGTTACAGCAAATCGCTATAATACTACATTATTGTATAATTGTATAATACTACAAATCGCTATATGTTAGATAATACTACACTGTAAAAATTGAACGAAAATGTGCTCATGGCCGAAAAAAATGCATATCTTTTTCGAGAAAGACTGGGCATTAATACAGGGGATACAATGACAACTAGAGATATCAATATAAAAACCGACTTGACAGCCATACTGGAGCAACTCAAAAATATACAGATACAAAATAGACGATTTAGAGAAAATCCTGGGGGACGGGAATACCAGGGACGTCAAAATAGATATTATGACAGACGTAGGGAGACAGAACCAAGAACAACCTATCGACAAACTGGACAATATCGACCACAAATCCCGGATCCAACATACATTCAAAAAAGGCCCATGGGCCAATATAATGAAAGCCCCCATAGAATGGAATATAGAGCAGGGCCAAAATGTTTTCGGTGCAGAGAAAGGGAACATTTCTCTAAATTTTGCCAACAAAAAAACTAAGAAGGCCAGAATTACGCCACACATACTCTAGGCGGCCTACAAAATCTCGGAAAAATAGAGCAAATGGCGCATACGAAATATGTTCCATAACAAAGTAGGGCATAAGTTAGCACAGCAGAAGCATGTAGAATTTATCAGATGGTATTTCAACACATATGGAGACATAGTGAACAATTGCTCGCCTAAGAAATACATAACCGCAAAAATACAAGGGAATTTGATGACACCGAAGAAATGACATATAGTGAACCTCGCAAGGTTGAGCGGATAATGCTAGCGAAACCAAATGATGACAGTGCACATTCAGATCAGATGATACACTTATTACAAACACCTATTTGTAATAATAACACAAGCTTGACTTTGACAATACAAGGTAAAATTAAAGACAAACAAATAACTATTTCATTTGACACAGGTTGCAGTGTTTCGTATTTAAATGATACATACGGATATTTGACAAAAAAACACTGAGACAGACAATATATGGTTAACCTCTGCCAATGCTACGAGGCTAAATGTTACAGGCAAGGCAATTTTAGAATTTCAAATTCGAAATCAGGTATACAAACAAAAAGTCTATTTAGTTGAAAATTTAACCAGCAACTTATTGGTAGGGAACAATTTCCTAGCAGCAAATGACACAGTCATCAACTTCCAAACAAAAACAATTATTTTAGGGAAAAACTAATTATCATTATTTCAAATTAACTATGTACCACTGACAAATAAAGACGACAAAACAAAAACTGTGATGCCCATATTACGCAGAATAAGACGTACCAGTATTCTACTGAATATTAAATATTGGAATTTAGTCAAATCTGTGGTTTGTTTGTAATTAAGAAAATATTCGTAAAAGAATTCACGATACTGTAATTTTATTTTTGAAAGTGTCTGTGCTTTTCACAGACTTGCGCCTAACAAAGTTAAATTCAAAAAAGCTTATGTTCCCCAATGGTTTGAAAGGTTACAAAAGGTTTATTAAAATCATAAATCTGACAGCACCCAGATCAGAAAATTTTGTAAATACCTTACTACAGACTAAGTTAAACTAAATTTAGTAACACTGGAATGTAAATTGTACAGTGGGGTTCTCTCACTAGGAATTCCAAACATTCTTAACAACTTTTAAATATTGTATGGTTCCTCAAACACACACCTTGTTGGTGTGTTGCAAAACAATCCATTAGCATCCCAACACTTTGTATACAAATTGCTGACGACTGACGACATCGATAATGGCAGCAAGCTCCAGCTACATCACGCCATTGAAAAACTCATTTTATTGTACATAAACATATTGTATATATTATGTTATGTATTATACATCAAACATGAAAAAATTAATCACTACAAAGCTTTTTACAGATTCCCCTCCGTCAAGTCTTTTGACACATTTAACCACGTCTCAAACGAAAACAACACACGCTTCCGTTTTCGTAACTCGATCATTTTTATTTACTGTATATACTGTACGTAGATCATAACCAGTCAAAGACAAGAAGAAAACTAAAAAGAAATGTTATATTTTCCATAATGTATACTAAATTGATTCGTGGAAAAAAAAGCGGACCATCAAATGTTTTTGCCGCTGTATGTCTGCTATACCGATGGGTGCCCATGCCGCGGTGTCTTTATGCCGCCGACAATGGGATATCGCTATCGACAAAATCGTTTGACTCACCGCTGCTTTGGTGCCGCGGTATTTTTACGCCGCCAACAATGGAATACCGCTATCGACAAAGTCGTTTGACTCGCCGCCGCTTTGGTGTTTCAATTACAATTTATTTTCGGAAACTCTCATCCAACCAGTACACTACGATATAGGCCGGTTAATCCGAGGACGAGTTAATCCGAGGCCAGTTAACAGAGGTTCTACTGTAATTGTTTTCATATACACATTTCTTCAACACATTGGAAGCAACTCTTGCAGACATATATCGGTGCAGAGTCGCTTTTTTACCAGCTCTTTGACAAGTGTAATGAGTAATATCTGTTTATTGTGAAAGTGTTATTAAGGATTTTCTTGGAAATGGTAGATACTGTCTAATCCTACATCCTACACTGTTTAATCAGACATCTTCCAACCTACTGCATGTAAAGTCAAAACACTGTTGGTACACCTCCAACACTATTTTTATTTCAAAATGTTTTTTAACCTTACAGAATTTAGTTAATACACTTCCACTACTATTATTATTTCAAAATGTTCTTGTTAAATGACTCTGTGCACCTTTATCCACAAACTAATACAATAAATACTGTTCTACTTAGTATACAGGGTGTTTCAAAAAGCACTTTACAACTTTGAAAATTCATATAAATTTAATGAAACCAGATACAGAGCTGGTTTTGGTGTTGTTTTAAAGGAAAACACTTCAAGTTTTTTTACCTTAAACTAAAGATGTTCTATGTGGCTTCCGTTGGTTATCCTGCAGACATCCCATCGGTAGTCGATTTCTTCCCAGACTCGCACTAGCATTTCAGGTGTAACTTGCTCAGCGGCAGTGTAAATTCTTGCTCTAAGTTCAGGTAGAGTAGCCAGCAAAGGAGGTAAGTACACCATATCTTTTATGAAACTCCAGAAGAAAAAGTCTACTGGTGTCAGGTCTGGGGAACGGGGGGCCATGCAATTGGCGCAGCACGGCCAATCCATTGACCTGGAAAGTGGTCATTGAGAAAATAGCAGACATCAGTCAGATAATGTGGTGGTGCGCCATCTTGCATGAAGTAAACATTTTGTTCTCGGTCATCCTCATCGATCTGTGGTATCAAAAATTTTTGCAACATATCAAGGTACACTATCCCGTTGATGGTTCTCTCTTGGAAAAAAAGGGGCCATACATTTTCCTCTTGCTCAACGCACAAAAAACGTTCCCTTTAGGGCTATCACGAACATGTTGCAATGTTTCATGTGGATTTTCACTGCCCCAAATCCTACAGTTATGTGTGTTAACCTTGCCACTTAAGTGAAAAGTTAACTCGTCAGAAAAGATTATGTTGTCCAAGAAATGTTCATCATCATCCACTCGATTTAACATATCCACACAGAAGTTCTTACGGGTAATCTTATCATTGTCTCTTTAATTACTTGTAAAAGCGAATATCGGTACGGTTTCAAATGCAAACATTTTCTCAACAAATGCCAAACCGTCGTATGTGGGACTTGCAACTCACGAGATGCATGCCGAGTCGATTTCGTAGGGCTGTTGACAAAACTTTGTCTCACTTGCTCAACGACTTCGTCAGATGTGGTTGGACGACCTGAGGATTTCTTATGTTTCACTGAGCACCCTGTTTCTACAAAACATCTATGCCACTCATAAATTGTAGGAGGATCTTTAGTGTACTTGGTATGAAAATTACGCTAAACTGTTGTCGCCGACTTCGATTCGTCAAACCAAAACACACAGCTAGCACGCTCGGGTCCAGTGAAAGCCGCCATCTTTAACATAACGGCCACTAGCGCTTGTGCGGCGCGATTAGGCACTAGCGGACTACGCGAGTCAAAACTTGATGTGTTTCGCTTTAAAACAACATTAAACGAGCTCTGTACCTTTTTGGAATAATTTTATATATATATATATATATATGTGTGTCGTAATCACATTGCACCTGATGGTTCTACTTCTATAGATATGAAGTTTGTCTATGAAAATTTTCATAGAGAACCATATAAAAGTTAAAAGTTATTAAGAAATATTTTGGTTACCAAGTGAAAAAATGAAGTATTAACATAGTGACAAGAACTATTTCCTGTAAAAAATGCCTAACGATATAATCAAATAATAGATTTTATCATGTGAAAGTTTCCCCAAGCGTGTTCTATGATACTGTACACTGGTAAATTACAAATATTCTACATCTTTAATACTTACCCAAAACCCTGGCATTCAATATAAGGAAAACTGGGTTCGTATCATTTGATGTGTAAAAAGCAAATTCTTCTTTCAATAATTTTTCTTTATATGCGAAAAGTTCTATTTGGAATTCTATTCGGTCTTGATTTACATCAGTAGAAACTATTTGTAAATTTTTATTTGGTACAGCTGGTTCAACGATAGTGACTTTGCTACATTTGTTAATAATATCAAGTGATTTAGGAACAGCAAATGCAATAGAATAACGATGATTAACCTGAATAAATCCAAGGTGTACAGATATTTTGTTATCATTAGTTTTCTGTACTATTATTTCATTGTCTTTGCCAAATGTATCTCCATTTTCTTCAAAGTGAACATGGTGGAGTTCTGAAAAAAAAAACACACAAAATGAGAGTTAATCTATTTCAAGCAATAAATGAGTTAAGTATTCACACTTATTTTATATAGTAAAGAAAAGTAAATAGTATATATTCTGCAAAGAGTCTGTACATATTTTCCCTATACCATTCATTCTTTCGAGAATGTGGTGACGTGAAGATCTGTGTGCAATTTCAAGTGCGAGCTTACAAAAGCTTACAAACCTCCACGCTGTGTAGGGTGGGCAATGTATTGCTGCGACTTTACTCTCTGAGATGTGGTACCAATACAGCGGAAGTTTAAAATGCTATTTATCCCAATCTAAGGCAGAACTGCAATGCCAAGGGGGATCTTAGCCTTTAATATGCGGACTATGGACAACAAGTGACCTCCAGGTTTAATTAGCCTTACCTATACATACAGAGCTGTGGATTACATAACTACTCTTGAGATTTATTGGATACCAAAAACCATTAACAAAGCTGCCCTCATGAGAAATTCCAAAAGGCAACCCGAGGGAGTGACAACTAAATGGAAGTGCAGGAAACTGGGATTTTATCTAACCCCATGTAACCTACTTTCCAGTTTTTGCAGCAGGACAAAGGGACTCTTGGAAAACAGACCAAACATGCAAATATCTCTACTCAAAAGAAGAATGAGGGTAGTTCAAGTCAACTATCACCACTTTAAAGAGCAGGGACCAGCCTATGTTTCTTAATTAAATAACCATGGGTGACTGGTGGCAAGATCGCAGGGCTGTCTTTAGTTGGTAATATGTTGGTTTATGACAGAACTTCTAATACTCCTAAAACCTGAATAGTTGTTAGGAATAATATTGAGATACTTGTTTTATCTTCTTCATTTTCCAGCAAAATCATAGAATTAGTACTGACCTACATGTAAACTCAAGAAACAGGAAGCTGATACTTACTTGATCTTACTTCCCACACGATTCAGCTGATTATCCACCATCCACCAACATCAAAAAGGTGGTGAAACACTGTTTGTGTGGGGATTTTGAACTCCTGGTGGGAGTAGACGTCAATCCACATCACACAGTGTGGAGGAGCAGTGACACGAACAATAGAAGTGAGTGTACTTTCTTATATTGTACCATCTAACCTTTATATTTTGAATAAAGGAAATACAACCTACCTTTGTCACTAAGGCTAGAAGTGAGATTTTAGATCTTACACTCGGCACTAATGGTATATACAATGCTTTACGTAAATGGTATGTGTCAGGTGAGCCGTCTATATCAGATCACAGACACATTGTCATTGAATTCTGAGCAGAAAATAGATCAGTTGATACTTTTCGCAATCCTAGAAACACTAGGATGGAGGCCACATAAAGATAGTCTCTATATTACCCACAGATTTTTGGGAGATCGATTGGTAACTCACATAAATTGGAGTTGACGGATGCTGTGGTGGACTCGTTTTATGACAATTGTCCTCTTACAAGGAGTGTGAATAGTGGACTCAATCGCTTTCCAATCAAAGTAGACAAATTAGATGGCTGTTTAATATAGCTAAACGTTATTGTAGATGGGAGGCTTACAAGTAGTCCCTCACTGAGTACAATATCGCATTAAAAAGAGCAAGGCGGAAGTCTTGGAGCAAGTTCTGTGAGGAGATAGATTGCACTCCTCAAGGAGCATAACTTCATAAGATTCTTGTCTCTGATGCTCTTAATCCAATGGGGACTCTTATAGGCCCAAACGGAGAGTATACAGAGACTGGGAAAGAAACAGTTGAAGTTTTACTCAGAGCACAATTTCCTGACTCGGTAGTCACAAATGTAGACGGTAAGTGAGAGTCAGACATTCCTTGTAGGGTTCCAACTAGGGAGTAAAGACCAGCTACGATAAGATACATCTACCTATCTGCTATCATACCTACCTGCTAGCAGCTTATGACCTATAAGCTGCAGAGCCGTGGGATAACACCAAGCAGATGTGGGTCAAAACTGTGACTAAAGCTCAGAGGGCGGCCTGTTTCTGCATTACCAGACCACAACACCAACTGCAGCAATGGAGATAATGCTAGAGCTTTATATCATGGTGGAGGCTAGAAAGGCAGTAGGCTAAAGTGCAGTGGCTTCTGGAAAACCTCACTCTTGGGGCATACCGGAATTATGGAAATAATCGACCACCCAATCCATCGAGTAACGATAACATAGCTACTAGATATGAGTTTTCGAAACCCTTGAAAGTGAAACTGACCAATGAGGAGGAGGATGGTAGATAATTTAGGGGACCTGGTGTGGTATACCTATGGTTCCAAAACTAAGGAAAGCACTGGTGCTGGGATATATAATCTGAAATGGAGGTTGAAGCATTCCTTTCCCTTGGGACAGTATACCACAGTTTTCAGGCTGAGATATAGACCGTATATAACTGTGTTCAGGAGAACATAAAGAAGGCTTTTAAGAAAATCTGCTTTCATATCTACACTGACAGTCAGGCAGCAATCAATGCACTTGCAGGCACAATTTAAAAATTCATTTTGGTCTAAGAATGCTGAGAGAACCTCAACGCTCTGTTTCTGGAAAACCGGGTAAATTTGCATTGAGTAACAGGGTATAAAGGAGTTGAGGGAAATGAGGAGGCAGATACATTGGCTAAACGGGGCTCTGGGTTAGATTCCGTAAGACCTAAGCTGGCAGTAGGGATATCTGTGTCTCTGGCCAAGATGGCCATAAATAGGTAGGTTCAGAGAAAACACCAGCAAAAATGGATAGCCTTAGGGGGCACTCCCATAGCAAACTACTACTTTAAAAAGTCCTTTTAGGTAGACCTGGAGGGACAATATTGAACTTGGGTAGGGGGCAACTCAGACAAATCACAGGACATTGTAGTCTGAGGGTGCACTTTCACAGGATAGGAGCACACCGTGGTAAAACTGTGTGCAGAGTATTTGGGACGGGTTTGGAGACTGCAAGCCACAAAATCTTCGAGGCTTTTGCAAATAAGAGGGTTTTGGGCTTCCAAACTCTCATTGGATGAGCTAATGAGTGGATTACTAAAACTCATAAGGGGGGACTAATCTTCTGAGGTAGAAATAAGAGGCTTAGTTGCACAATAGCCAATGGTCGCAGTGCTTGGGTTGGTTTAACTCCTTAACCTCTCTTTTTAATCTAGTTTAACCTTATTAATATACATTTTGAAATTTAATGCTTAGGAAAAACTTAAGAACAATTTAGTCTGCTGAAGGCTTTTAACAAAATATGATGATGTGGTGTTTGATAAAGACGTACCAGAAAGTTATTAAAGTTAGTAGAAAGGATGATAATAATAACATTTAGACTATGCTTGTGAATATAATTTAGTATACATTTATTGTTAGAATAGTGATGAAGTAAAAGTAGCTTAAGAGCATAAATAAGACAAAACTAATTATGTGACTAGATTCCTTTAACTAAAACATTGTGCAAAAACTGCCTGACTAGGCCTGCTGGTCTACTTCATATTTTATGCCAAGATGACACATGGGAGAGGAAAGTTTTAAATAAACGAAAAATAGAAAAGATTAGTGATTTTTGTATGGAAACTCTCACTGGGAAGAAATCACTTGTGATCTTCAACTTGGATTCAAGAACCCAGGTAACCCACATTTAATTAGCTACAAAGAAAGGAAAAAGTAAGTAATAATTTTGTGTTTGATTATTTATATTAGTTTTATTTTGAGAATAAAGAAGAGTCCAAAGTCTAATTCAGTTTTTAAATATTCAAAATTGGTGAAAGTATAATAAATTCTTTTAAATGTAAAATCGGAGGCATCTGAATTTTTAAAAGTCTGAGCTCAACTGATTCATTTAATAATTTATTTCTGGAAATTATAAATAAGAGATCTTTTTAGAACTTTATGTGTAGAAATATATATATTATTATGAGAGATAATTCAATTTAGCATATCCCATAAGGTTTAGGAATAAGTTTTAAAAATAAAAATATTACAACTCAAACTTGTTGATATTTCTTCAATACACAACTACATTTTCTACTATTAAAAGTTTAGTTTGTTGACCTGGTCTCTGTAACAGGAATAGGTTTAAGGGTCAATAGAGTGAAGAGAATTAAGACAAATAAACAGCAAGCGGAGGAATTCTAGCTCCCTCATATAAAAAATATAAAGCTATGAATGGCCAAAACACATTTGAAACAACTTAAAATCAAGTAGATGGACATTGAACACTTTTTTAAATAATCTGAGAATTTCAAAATTAAAACTAATATTATTGAAATTAATTGCCTTCAAACATGAAGAATGGATATGACTTAGCTGGTACATTTATTTTTAATTAAATGAAATTACAATATACCATAGTTGCAATGTCCCATAGGTAATTTCACTGTACAAAAATATTAGTTATTTTTATTTCACAATAGTTTTAAAAGTATTGTGCATTGCTTTTAAGGAACAATGACAAAATAATTTTGAAATTTCAGAGCATTACTTCTATTTTGATGAAGAAATTTAGAAAAATGAAGGGGAAAATATTAAAATTGTAAGCTTCTGAACCTAAATCTTGCAAGGTACGAATTTTATATATTCATCTTATAATACAAAAAACTTTCTTCTGCAATAAGAATTGTCAGTTGCCAAATTTCAAAGCCTAGCTTCAGAAAGACAACAACAACAGTAATAGTAGTAGTATTCTTTGTCATCATTTTTATTCTCAGTTTTTATTCAGTTTTAAAATACTGATAGTTACAAAAATTTAATTCAGGATTTTCCGGCGATGAGGTAGTCACATGCTTATTATAATCCTCAACGAATGAAAAATATTATTCAAGAATTACAAGCTCTGTTCGTCTACATCTATTAAGTTTTTACTAGAGTATTGACCTTATCCAAATACAATTATAATCTGCACTAAATTAGAATTGTGCCTCTAAACTTCTACTAAATTCTAATATGCCAATGCTGTCAATCAATTGATCAAAGTTAAAAAGCTTGTTGACTTTAAGTTAATTAAGGTCACAACTGATTCTCTTAACAGTTTTGATATCTCAAAACACACAAATATTGGAACAACTTAGTTTTAAATAGTTTGATGCTTTCATTGTATTTGTATACAATTTGTCTAATTTTGGATGTTGTAAACAATTACCAAGAAATTATGTTTTTAGTTTTTTGGTGATAACTCGGTTATCCTTTGACCTACTGAAACTACAAAAAAGCATTGTGTCTGTTGTTAAAAAATAAAATTATTTTATCTCTTGTACATTTTTTGTAAAGTTAACGGTTTTCAAGATATTTTACGTTAAAAATTTGTAACGGCTGCCATTTTGAAAATTATAAAAATTAATTATTTGTGCTTTGGACACTTGTTAATCGTAACATGTAAAATGCTTATTCCAAATTTGATCTCGATATCTTATCTATTTCCAGAGTTACAGTGAGTTTTTGTAAAAAAACAAAATGGCGTCTAGCTGCTAAACAAAGTGGAAATTGAAAAAATGTATTCTTCATTTTCAGCTTAGAATCACACATAGAATATGAAAATGCATAGTCAGCCCAACCTTTTTGTAACACCCTGTATGTATATATATGTATATATATATATATATATATATATATATATATATATATATATATCATCCTTATCAGTTTAGTTTAAACTTTGGCAACTCTAAACCGAGATTGAAAATTATGTATAACAATGTAAACAAATTTCTTAATTTATAGAATTTTCAATCACCAAATTAGTTGTATAATTTGTATGAAATATTCTTTTGTCCACATAATTATTTATTAATTTCTATCTCCAAAGTTAGTAGATTCTTAATATATATTTTTTAATATCATACATAAAAAAATTACTCACCAGGAAAAATTGCCAAAGAAATTAGATTTAAAAAGTCTACATTATTTAGTTGCTAAATAAATTATGTAGTCTTGTCTAATTAAAATTAAATGCAGTATGTTTATCATAAATATCACAATCAGCTTTAGTCACTGGGCAGGTTCCAAGTGGTCGATGGAAATCATTGTACCAGATGTGGTGGTCTACATGATATATTACATTTTAATTTTGTGAGTTAACCTAGTCAAATATGAAGCCCTACACCAAGGCTGCAGAATTTAGTAGACAACTATGAATAGAACCTAGCCAAATAAACAGTCCTGCACCGAGGTGGCAAAACTAAAAGGATATAAACCCTCCCCCCCCCCAGTTATTTAAAGTGAGATTATTCATGGTCATCTTTTTATAAAATAGAAGAAAAGAGCATAAAATATAAACCTCTAAACCTCGAACACTTTAATAGGATCAGAAGAGAACACAATTTTTAAAGAGAGAGTTTTAATAGGAAAGATAAAAATGGACCTAACATGAGACATTTCAAAAGAACATCAAAAAAGTTCTAGATCCAGCTTCAATACTTCAGGGATTGCTCTCCCCTTTTTGTAAGACTTTGTAAAATATAAAGGATGTAACTTGTCACAATCAATAAAAAAACATATAACCCCGAGTGACAATTTTGTGTCATGGCCAAATGACAACACTAAATAAAGACTGCCTATTATGGATAAGTGATAGTACCTCGAAGCTAGCAGAAGGATCTTCTGAAATAAAACCATATGCATACCCAAGATCCTAGAATTGTGAAAAAGACAAAAATAAAATGCCTGGCTCTCCAGATTGGGAAATTTTAGTATTGGGCTAGAATTCAGTTTCATAAAGCCTCACTTGTTGTGAATTCAACTGGATTTCAAAATAAGATCAAAAACATTACTGGATATGACCTACCAAGCAAATATCATGTAAATAGGAAATACACCATTGTGGATGTAACCCTCACAGACTTTCCCCTAGCACATTACTACCTCATATTTAATTACACTGAAAATACACAAAGCACTTAACCCTGGATTTGGCACAATATGTTAATTTGTTTTTAAATTCTTCGTTTGTTTAAAAATTAATAAAATATATTAATATATAACAAAACCTAACTTATAAGACATCATTTTTCTCAGAAAAATGCTTAGAATTTATCTATGTAATAAAAAAAAAATTTTGAAACGGTTTTGGAGTAAGTATGTTACATGTCAAAAAATCATGTTACCATTTTTCAGAAATACCTATATCACCCAAAATCAAAAGCTTACAACCTTTTTCTAAGATGTACAAAATTTTAGTGATATATTTGTGAATACATTTCGGAAAAAATATATCAAAATTTGTTACATTTTGAATATTTAAAAAATTGTTTTACAAAAAAAGAGGAATGGTCCAGCTTATTTTCAATAAATCACCAAAAATTGTAATATTTATGGAAAACCAACTTCTAAATATAATTATGTTCAGAAATGTGCATAGAATTTAGTAGTGTAATTTAAAAAAAATTTGAAAAATAATTTTGGAGTCAGTATTACAAAGAACAAAAAAAAACACGAAAATCAAAGGCCAAATTTCACTTCAGAGTCCAATCGAGCGTAGAAAATCTATTTTTACATTTTTACGAGTATTACAAAAGTTTTCTAGCATAAATATGAATAACAATTGGTAAAAAAAAAAATCAAATTCTAATATTTTCAAAATAAAATAACCATTTACCTGTAATAAGTTATAAATGCAAGTTTTACGCACTAACGCCTTGGTAGTAATGTTTTGTACACCTAAATCAACATTCACTAGATTTCACTATAACAATAAGACACAATAGATTCTACAAAGAATAACACATATATAAACTTATATAATACACTTTTATAATCAATCAAAACACTCGATTTATCACAACAAATATGTCGAAAATGAACACAAACGCGCGGCATATTGGTTTGGCTCGCAACGTACACTTTGAAACTCAGTTCTAAATCCTACACATGACTGACTAAAACTGCATGGTTTATATCTTTGGAAAGGTCTGTATTTTGTCTATACAAAGAGATAAACATCTGTCATGGTATCTGCCGGGAAAAACAGTAAACGTCGAAGAATTATTGAATTTTGTCTAAATGTAGCAAGATAATCAAATTACATAACTCTAAAAGCTTGAAATATGAGCTTTTCAATGGTGTATAATTCATGTTTCTAAGAATTCATTTACTAGGGTAAAGTGGACTTGAAGAAAACAACTTTTTTTTTGCTCTAAAAATGTTTTTTTGTGTTGACCACAATCTAAAATGAAAACGATTTGTCTTTCTGACATGTGGCGAACTCTGTTGGATAGGTAAAGATTTGTACTAAGAACAGTATAATTGTCAAGGAAAATGGTTGATAAACGAATACCTTCACAAAGTGCTAAAGGAAGACTCCATTTTGTTTCCTTTGCCAACCGTCATGTTTCTGTCTAAAACACGCCAAACTTTACCAATTAATTAAATATTTTTATAGCGTTTTATGAACTTTTGATTACATGTATATGCATCTACGAAACGTCAGCTTTACAATGGTATAACATTTATTTCGATAGGATGGTTTTAAGTAACCCTAGTGACGAGTTGCAAAATCAGAGTTTTTTTACAGTTGTCTGTCTACATCAGTGGCGTCATCGGCTCAATTTGAGCCTCGTGCCACTAAATGAGTTAATACAAACACTGTTCATTTGTATATTTACATATTTATTGTATTAGATAATGGTTCCCAAACTTTTTTGGTTCACAGCACCCTTACTGTATTAGAATTTTTCAATGGCGCCCTAAGTCAGAACATATGACTAGCTGTATTGATGATTGCAATAGACATTTAGTATGCTTAAGTTGGTTAAGTTACAAAAATTAAATAAACCAAAAGTGCCCTTTCTGAAATGAGTTGCATCACAATTATACATAAACTATTGAATTCTTACTACCACATGTACATATGAGGGCTGTTCGGAAAGTAAGTTTTGTTTCTATCTGGTGCACGGAGGAGTGAGGTTAGTGGCATGATCTTTGCACACCTCTGTGTTCCCTGGGTCAGCACAAGTCAGGCAGAGCTAGTTGAAAGGTCATTCAACCTATTCTTACTGCAATGCTGTTGTTCAAAATGGCTGCTACCATTGAAAATCCTGCCGATTGTGAAGTAACTGGTTATTCGTTTATCTGTGGGCAAAAAAACTGAATGGCAGTAAACATTCATTGCAACTTTGTGCACTGTATGGAAAGAACAGTGATAGTGCTGTTAGAAAATGGTGCTGTTACTGCAACAATGGATAGACTAATGTCCATGACGAAGAATTAGTAGACAACAATCCGTTGTGACAGATGAACTTGTTAAAAAAGTGAATAAGAAAATTCTACAAAACTAATGTTTCAAATATACAGAAATATCGGACCTTTTTCAAAAAGATACTCGTCTGATGGATTTTATGGCCGGCACTACAATAAACTCTGCAGTTTACACTTTTAAGAAAGCTGAGAAGACCCATTCAGAACAAATGGCATGGCATGTTGATTTCTAGTTTTGTTTTTTTGCATGACAATGCTCAACCGCATTAATACCACACCCCAACAAGACCTACTGGACATTTTCAAATGGGAGGGGTTTGGCCTGATTGAAGCTCCTAGTGATTATCCACCCTTTTCTTAAAATAAAAAAAATGGTTAGGTTAGGTTAGAGTCACACCGGTTAAAACGGCAATGAGTTGAAGGTAAGTGTCAACTAATGGCTTAACTCACAGGCGACAGAGTTCTACGACGAGGGTATTAAAAAACTTGTTCATTATAATATAATAAGTGCCTTAATCTAGTAGGAAATTATGTGGAATAATAGGTTAGAATTGTAACTTTAATTTGTATCTAATAAAAAGCCTCTAATTGTATTAGTGTCGTTATTATTTATTTATTTTTTTAACTTACTTTCCGAAATGCTCTTATATAACCCAACTACCTCTGTACTTCGTACTTTTCACTTTCATTTTTCATCCTTCTTTCCATTTTTTTTTTTTTTTTTTTTTTTTTACTGACTTTTATTACTTCTTTTCATTAACTCACAAGTTAGGTGTTTAGCAAACAAATACAGATAGGTTTTTTAAAAAAGATGGAATTCATGTTAATCTATTGGAACTAATGATTAACAATATTTAAGACTTGTTTTTAAAATTTACTACTATTATAATTTATTTAGGCTATATGGTTATCTATTTTGTTATTAAATACATTGTACTTTATTATTTTATATGCATTATTATCTATTACTATTAAGCCTATTTAAATGTTACTATACAGTACTTGTTTTATTATTTAATATCAACTGTTAAATATTTATTATTGTTTATGTATTTACTATATATTTTTTGGATACTGTTAATTACAATTGATATCATTTATTAGTTTTGTATTAAGACAGTTTTGAGATTTGTATGGAAATGGTTGAATATTAACTAACTTCAACATGTTGACCTATCATAGAGGAATTAACATAAATAAGTATATTACATGTGTAAGGCTATTGGATTTAGTATCAAATTTAATAAAATATAAAGCTAAAAATATTACTTTTAAATGTTAAATAGAGCATATGATCAAAATTTTACATAAGTGAAGCCTATTGTACGAGCATTGTGATAAAAATGCTATTGTGAAGCATTGTATGATAAAACTATTGCTAAGTACATGATTAATCTTACCTGCATATACATAACTACAGAATCCATGACAATGGCATATTAATTTAGTCAGTTAACTTACTGGTTATCAATTTTCTCTAATCAGCTGGTAAATCAAGAAAACACATATCTAGTTACTTTAGTAAATCATGATTCTATTCAAATTTTTTGCAGAATTTTAAGTTTGCTAATAAAAATATTTAAAAAACAAAATTAATTTAATTAGTTTGATAAGTCTATGTCTTGATTTTAATTCAATGCGAACCACAACAGACTATCTCTTTCTTTAAAGTAACAATTTCAATTATTTATACCGTATGCTGCTTAGTCTCCCTTCTTATCATCCATAACGAAAACAATGTCATAGCATATGACAGAATTCGATCTTTCAGAACATGAAAATAATGTAGGTATATGTAAATACAATTTTTATTTATTGTTCCAATTTTATGAAGGCTTATGAACAGGTCATACATCATGGAGAGGTATTTATTTTCTTATTTTAAAAAGTTGACCTTGGGATAAAACTATCTTGAACAGTATGAAGTTTATCAACATAATAAATTATTATTGACAGAAATATAATACATATAACCAATATAACTTTATTTGCTCACCTGCCTGCAGCTATACGTCATTAAGGTTATAAACCTCAATAATTATTGATATATCAAAACTTAAACAACAATAACCAAAACACAAACATCAAAAACTTTAATACATGCACAGTAGCCTATTTCTTTAAACTTGGTTTAACATATGTTTAACTGATAATGCAGACCGAGGTAGCACGAATATCCCTTATAGTTCAGTAGGCCTATAGAAAGTTGATATGCAAAATAGAACTTGATGCCCCACCTACAACCAAAATACTTGGTAAACAGTAAATTATGTTTATTTTTTAGATGGTTAGAACCATTTGTTCCAATTGTTTCTAATGGGTATAGCATAGTATTACTTTATTTTGTTTATTTTTTTAGATGGTTAGAATTATTTGATCCAATTGTTTCTATTGGGTATAGGGTAGTATTACTTTTAGACATCATAGATTTTTTTTTTTATTATTATTTCAACAAGATTCTAGAGTAGAAAATGCATCATATTAGAAATAATTGTTCAGAACAGCATGATGAACATTTCTTCATTAAAACTATTATGTTTTAGATCAATGCTTTCTATAAAAGCATATATCCATGTTTAGAAGGTTATTTACCATTAATCAAATATAGATTTTTATTTACCGAAAACTCTGTGAATACCAAAATCTCCGTGAATAGGTTAGGTTAAGCCATATATATTCAAACAGACTCATGAAATTAATAAACTAGTTTGTCCTGAAATCGGGTTTGACAGATTTGCACAAAGTAGGATGTATGATAGCTGTGAATAAGTTAAGTAAGCTCAGGTAATGTTACATATTCAAATTGACAATCGAATATTTTTCATATGTTTGAAATGGTAAATTGTGGTAAATTAACCTCACTTTCTGACTTTCAGCTCATGCATTTCAATTTTATGAACATGTGCATTTTATTCTTTTATTTTTATCCTCTATAAAAATTAGGCGTTACCTTCGCCGAGGTTTACTTAAGTCTTATCTTAAAAACATGCATACAAACAAAATAGGAACATAATAAACAGAAACTAACCCTTTTGTTCTTGATCTGGAAGAGTATCAACACATGTGGCTACATTTTGGTTCATTTTATGAATAAAGTACCCTGAACCCAGGTATGATTACTTAAAATAAGAATTAAAAATAATTGAATTGAATAACAATAATTATAACTAGGCCTACTTAAAAATGGCCAGTCATATTCTTAAAACCTCAAATCGAATTTCAAACTAGCTTCAGAACTTTTTGGTCTATTAGAATATTTTATTTATACTCCAGATAAGTGGAAGAAAGTGATAGTGACTAGGTATGCTGATTTCAAGTCTTAATTACCTAACACCACTAGTAAATCATCGAAAGCCAAATACTCGATTTTTATAGTTTGCAACATCCAGCCCGCGTAAAACTGAACTGAGCCAACTGAGCTACTGAACATCTGAACAATGTTATTTCTGATTCTGATCTGAACACATCCAAGTCCGAGTTTAGTTACCAAATTACTAGAGATCCCCCTAGATCCCCCTCTGCATTAATACAACTTCATCTTCAAGTGTGTGTTAACTATATTTTAAAATGAACATTTGGGTTCTAGTTGATATGAGGTGAAATTAGCTAGATTCATTTTTGTAAATATACTTATTATCACTAATGTCGAAGATATCAAATGTATTTTTAAAAAACACTAACTAATTAATATCGCTTGTTAATAGTGCATTGAAGAGAAAAAGTAGTTCATATTATGTCACATGATAGTAAAGATAATGTGAGGCTTCACCGCTTCAATAATAATATATGTTAGTCGAGCAGTTGTAGTTTTGTGGGGTTCAGTAGTTTAGTTCAAATGCCCTACTGCCCTAGTGTCAAAGAAGTGGGAACACAAAATGCGACAAACTGTCATATCTATTTTGTGTATATGAATTCAACAAACATATGATTGTATGGGGCAATTTCAAAACAGGAGCAGATTTAGATGGTAATTCATTTTGAAGTCATTTTTTCCTTGGAGAAAACTGACGATTTAATTGACGAAGATATAGTTGGAATATTTTTGATCTTTAGATTGATTTAAAAATTGTATCAGCTTAAAACTATTTATAAATTGTTATAGCGAAATATGCGGAAAGAATTTACACTCAGAACGGATGAGTCAGCCGAAAAGGCTGTTGTCCATTAAGTAAAGAAATAAAACAAAGTTTCACCCTTAAGTTAGTTAAATAACATGTTAATTAGAGAGAAGTGTTTGATAGAGAGTTCATAAGCTATATGACTATAATTAGATATGACACATTGATAAAAAGAGACAGATATACTTAATGTACTACCAGTAGTTGGATGTTCTAAATAAGATCTGAACGAAGAGATACTTTTCGTGTCTTTTTACTCATCCCGTATTCATAGTACACTAAAGAACTTGCTAATTCCCTCTTTAATATTAATGTAAAAAATTAATAAAGAATATGATATGTTTTGACTGATCCGGTATTCACGTTTCATGATCTAAGGAAACTAAAAAGTAAATTTCTACATGCCGTCCGTCAATCGTTGTGATCGTTGTCGTTACCATTATTTATACATAAGCACAATAGTGACAAAACATTAAGAGGGGAATATGCAATTTTCTATGTGGGATTATTATATAGTGTGCTTAAGTAGTATCCTTATGAAATTCGTAAAACTGTACCGTAATTGAAAATGTCAAAATGGCGGATATTTTAAAGAGTTTTTGTGGATATCTCTTTTTTCAATTTAATACATACTAAATTAGATAAATATTTGTAACGAAATTCTTACCGAAATCAGGCAAAATAAATCTATAATTTGCATATAAAATGTCAAGTAGCACCATACCGTGTCTATGTTTGTAATTTTAAAAAGTGAATCACTTCCAGCTAGAGGAATTATATTTTGCCTGTTAGCCAAGACATTGTGGGAAATTTCACATCTTTTCAAAATCCCTCACTACGGTGATTCAATTATCTTCCGTTTGTAGGACCTGAGAGAAATTTAAGCATTACATCAGAAATATTACCTTTAAAAAATTGACAAATTATGATACAAATTATATTTACTATTTACAAAAAAAATTAATTTTTTGATAAATTATTGTTACCTCAATATCCCTACAAATAGTGGAATATATGATTAAAACTGTAATTAATTAAATTACCTAGCAATAGAATAATTAGGAAGAAGCTAGTGAACAACCTACCCATTCTACGCAAATTTGGAGGAATCGAGAAAAATGAGCCAACTACTCCAACAGCACATGACATTATGTCATTTGCCTGTTCAATCAACTCCCCTAAAAAACCATTTCCTGCTATACCCTCTAAGCGAGGTATTGATAAATGTGATTCTGTGCTACTAACAATAGAATAACATTAAAGAAAACTTAAGCCGAAATAATATAGATATGATGCTTTAGGTAAAAATGTGGCTCTAAAAATGAGATATATATCAAATAACACTCAAAGATTGCTAGCAAATAATAAATAATAAAAAAAAAAAATTAATAAAAAATACTGAAGAAACTTTATTTTATGGCTGAAATGGGTCTGTTGACTATGTCACATTCTATTCTTGATCCTGTTTTTACAGTGGCCTACACCTACATCTTCTACGGATTTTCCTACTTCTCATCATTTTAATAATAATAATAAAGAGATTATTTTTCAGCCTTATGAAAACATATTATCAATTGCGTTCTCCAGTAACCAAGGGTAGTGATAATTCTGATTAGTATATTTGTATATTTCAAGTATATCGCATTAAGAAATGGGAAATAAAATTAATCCAAGGAAATGTTTCCAATTATTATGTGATCCAATAAACATATTATGTGCTAGATTGAAAAAAACTCGAACATAAAATCTCACAAAAATTACGTTTATTTAATCAAATGCGTTTCAACGACAAAGTCATTTCAACTTATTTTTTTATAATAATATACTAGTGAGTTATAGTTTTGTTATTTTAGCTCATGTATTACTGTGGATGGCGACTTTGTCGTTGAAAAGAGTTTGATTAAATAAACGTAATTTTGGTGAGATCTTGTGTTAGAGTTTTCTTCCTATCTATTATTATCTCACAAGTCAAGCTCAATATTTAATTATAGCATATGCTTACAACCAATCAAAAGGTTAATCTTTCCCTAATGACAGAAGTCGGTACAGTTAACTGATATGTTCTTGTAATTACATTTCTAAATCTTTGCTCTAGCCTCTAGCACTCTGGTTGCTGGTTTGCTGGTTCCCAATTTCCATGTTTCCGCAGTCCACTAGTCCACTCCAGTCTTCGCAAGTATCAAGTATTGACATGGTAGACATCAATATGTCAATTTGAGACTCAATTAATTTGTTTGTGCGTAGATAAATTTATTAGTTTCTAGATCAATAATTTAAGTTGTTTCAAAATTACATTTAAAGACAAGTTTATGTCATTCAGTTTGTGGGCGTATTGGATTTGTTAAGTTCAGGGGCTAAAACGGAAATAATGGTATTTTCGGCACCAATGAATTCAGTTATCAGCAATGGCACTGGTAAGGATGAAGCTTTGTTGAACATTTTATATCTGTTTTTATTTAAAGAATTTCTATATTTTTTATCTATAGATTAACAAACTTTATATAGGCCCTAGGGCATTTTAATTAATATGGAAGTTTTAATATTTGTTATATTGCTTGTGATACCTAGGTATGTGGAGTAGAGGCTTTGCAGATCCAGTTGAAACAAAAAGTATGAAAGAAATTGTGTATATGTCAAGTCTTCTTTGTCATGTTAAAACTTGCAGTCACTTATAACCATAAAGATCAAAGATTTAGATTATCATGTATTAATTGGTACAATAGGTCAGTAATTGTTTACAAAGAAAGTCTGCTTTTTTAGCAATTTTTTTTTAACATGTTCTGCATACCTTATTTCTCAATAATAAAATAAGTTTTCTGTGGGGATCTAAACATTTTTTCACAGGAAAAAAGACAATATCAACTTTTCTAGGTTAAGATCCATTGAGAGAGTTAGGCTTTAAAATAGCCTATGTATGTAATCATGCGAAATTTTACGTTACAAGGTTAAGTAAGGTGTCTCTCCCCCCTCTCCCTCTCTCTGTGGTGAATAGGCTACTTATTTTATTATTAACAAATAAGGTATATAAATAAATAACATGTAAAAAAAAAATTGCAAAATAAAGCTGTGAATTTCTTTGTAAACAATTACTCAGTAGGTCTTATTTTTTTCAGTTTCTGGAATTTGAACCTCTAGGCTATATTTTTGTTTTACCCCTAGTCCTACGGCCATTCTTTTTGTATCGGATGTGACATTTATGCAGTTAAAATGATAATGTCTTCAAAACATAAATATAATAAAAAGTTTTAAATGGTACATTAGCCTATCTACACTACAGTCTACCAAACTGTATTTTTACATTTTTAATTGTTACAGCATTAAGATTTTTGATCTAAAAGCAATTAAAATGACTATCGGATGTGACAAACATTACCCTCTGTACTTGAATCATTGGGACAAATCTTTAAAACTCTGTTAATTATGCAAAGTAACAAGGCTAAAGCTTTTTATGTAGGTTTTATAATATTGAAGTAAACCCAATGATTTATTATCATACTATTATTTAATTCGTAATACATTAAATACTAAGAAATTCTATGTATCGGATGTGACATATCTGATGTTACAAAACTTTCTGGGCCTAATAAATTATGCTACCAAATTGACTTTCAGACAAAGTTGTCTAATTATTATTGTTTAATACAGATAAGTTACAAACACACCTTTTATAAACTAAATAGGGCCTATTCTATTATTTGTGTGAAAAATTAACTTTTAAATTATGGTATATAAACGTACAGTAACTTAACATTATCTATAAAAAAGATTAAATAATGATGTTAAATGTGAACTGTTAAATTTTACAATAAGGCTAATAAAAAAATGTAGAAGGCCAAATAAATAAAAAAGCCCCATTATTTAAAAACAGTGAGGCTTGATAATTGGCCCTGAAACCATACACAATTTTCAACTAGGCCTATTACTTCAACTTAGCAATTTACATTCAAACATGTAGAAAATTTATAGATAACCGTATTTCCTGCAGTTTTTATATTAGGTTCCTTAATAATACTAATAACGTCCCCAAAAGAAATGAGTCTTTTATCATTATCATCAATGATGAATTGATTTTTCTTTTTACCATAGGTTTTCATAAATGTAACAGTCACATCGTCTTTTTATACATAACCCTGGCACACTCCTACATACTTGAATTCATTCCCTTTGGAACTAATCAGCTGCACCAACACATATGTCCCAGGTTTCACATGTTTCTTCTTTGGAAATAAATCATTAGTGGCAGACGATTCACTGTTTGCTGCTATTAGACAGAGATCTTGTTCGAGATTATCCTCATCTGAGGAGTCAGAAGAGTAAACTTCGTTATAATGCAAGCGAGGTCTTTTGCAAAAACCTTCTTCCTTTATAATTCTAATTTTTTCCATAAGATCTCCAGAATACCTACTTATGAGAATGTGTTCATTGTCGTATACTCTAAAATGATGCATAGTTCTTATACCAGTAACATGAGACACTGTATTCCAACCGTTGGTCGAGGAAAGATGTATGTGCTTCGACGGTTTCACACTGTGGCATTTAGCTAATGAAACTTTAATAAAAATTGTCTGCTGTTGAAACTTGAGCTTGCCTCCTTTTAACTGTTTTCCAAACAGTACACTTTAAGGAACACCTCAACGGCACCTTTGCCATGACTAGCAGCTAAGAAGTTCCACTCTGAAACTTTTACGTCAAAGTCCTTTTCAGAGAAACACATATTTGTAACTGTCTATTTACTCTTAAATTGGCCGGCACAGTTATCGGAGAATAACACTACTTCTTAAACATCTGGAATTAGTAACTTCGCTTGATGAAGTATTTCCTTGATGAATACCCACACTGAATGTTTAGAATGTGTTAAATCATCACTAATAACTGCAAACGAATACTCACAATCTAAGTGCCATACACAACATGTGAAGATTGTAGTTTGGCTATGATTCCAGTGGGCACTCTGAGTTTCGTCTTGCTCCACTAATGCATAATTTTCTGCAAAATCAACTTGCATGACCATCTTATCAGGATTTCCTTTAAGGTCCATTTTGCTAATATCAAAATAGTTTGATTGTTTACGTTTTACATAAGTGTGGGTTTTAAAATGTTTAAGCGATGAGTTAAGCTCTTCTACTGCTTCATTTAGTGTACTTACATTTTCAGACAGTTTAGGGTGTTCATTCTTATCATTGGTCCATTGCTTCCATTTCACTTGTATGTTTAAATTGTCTTAATTTAAAATACTTTTCTAATCATAAATACATTTTTCACATTGATTAAACATACACTTAGCATTTTCTTCTTCACAACAAATCACAGATAAGAGTTCTTTATGTGAAGAAGGAATGTTACCGTCACATTTAGAGATGCTTTCAAGCACAAAGGAAAAATTAGTATGATACTTACATGCGCAGACTGTGTGAGGCATATCACTCACAGGAAGAATATTCTGCGGTCTCAAATTATAAAGTTTTGATAATGAGATTTGGTGTTGAGGATTTGCCTTTTTAAATTCAATATAGGTCTTATTGACTCCCATTACTAGATGCCTTATTTGTATTGAGGTCCATTTGCCAGTAGCTGCATCTTTCACTGATTTCACATCATGCTTTCCGGGGACTTGTGGACTAATATCATCTCTACAGTAAAATTCTTTTACCGCATTTGTGCAACAATCGGTTAGTTTTCTTGAAGCCTCTTTTTTGGATTTTAAAAGACTTAACAACCTGTGGGCCAAAGGTGTGCTCTACTAAATGTTTAATCACAGTTTTTTCCTTTCCAGGGCTTTTAGGTAACAGATTTTACTTTACTAATTGCCTTACCAAGTGTCCGAGGACTTTTGTAGGTTCCTAGCTTATGGTCATCTCCAGAAACAGATAATAGAGCAGCTTCTTTCTTTTTTCTTCTACACAAAGCTTGCCTTTCCCTGTCCTTTTTTCTTTTCTCCAATAGTAGGTCATTGTTTGATTCAACTTTTTTTCTTTGCTTCTCTCGGTTAAGTCTATTCCTGTGTTTATCTTTTTCTAAACATTCTTTCTATTTATTCTGATTACTCTTCTGTACCTTTTCCCTCCAATCCTTCATTCTCCCTTTTACCTTGGCATTGTCCATGTTAACCAAAAAAAAATACAGTTATATTAGGAAAACGAGCAGAATAATATTGAATGGATACTGGCCATCAGTGCATAATGTATCGGATGTGACACAGTTTTCTGGACATATTTTTACTAAAAAACAAATAAAACATTGTTTACATTTGATAGGTTATGATGGTCAAGTCTATTTGTATAGGGCCTACCTTCCAATACATTCAATATTCATAAAAAATGTATTAATTCTGTAAACATAACTTAAACATACATTATCATACGTATTTATGTTTAATATATCGGATGTGACATTGAATTATCCTAATTGATAAACAGGTTTGAAAGAAATACTTACATTCAAATTTGTGAAAACAGTAGGTCGAAGTGAAGATCAAAACATAACCTTTTTACTGCAAACAATAGAACAACCATATGTTTTGTATTCTTATTCTTCGCAGCCTAGAAAAAAGTCATATGTTTGGTCTAGAGAGAGACTAGAGTACATCACGTTGGATTAACATCTAAAAACTCATTAAATACTTTTAAAAAAATCTAAAACACAATATTGAAGTAAGTAAATGAGGTCTTTTACTTTAATTTTGTATGGGTTTTATGGTGATTAATGAGATTTCTTTTTTATATATATCTGAGGGCCAGTTGCAAAAGAATGGCTGCCTACACACTTAAAAATTGTAACTTATTTAAGACCCTGGAGTATGGTAAACACCGGATTTCTAAAACTATTAAAATTAATTTTTTCCTCCCTGCAAATTTAGTTTAAACCTATGTTTGGTTCCTTATGTACCATGATAGTAATTGTTTACTGTAGCGCCGCAATTTTAATTTTTTATTCTTTTTAGTTATATTTGTACTAAATACCTCTCTTCGTAAGAATTGTAACATTTTTTGGTGAGCAAATATGTTTTTCACTTCAAAATTGACGTATTTGAATTGCGTATTTGTAGGTTAAGTTAAATGGCAAATACGATGTCCTAATTTTAATATTTTTTTTGTTGTTAATTTTGTACTAAGTACATCTTTTTATAAGAATAGTAACATATTTTGGTGAGCAAAATTGTTTATCACTTTGAAATTGACATAGGCCTATTTCAATGACGTATTTGTAAGTTAAGTTTACATGGCAAACACAATGTTTCGACAAAGTCAAGCAACATTGAGCGTGATTTATTATTTGGATGGGTGATAGTTTTTCTACCATGTATGCATGGGATTATTGTTGTTCAAACCATTTAACAATCAACATGGAGTGAGAGATTTGTGAATAGATATATACCTTACTTGACCTTGTAGGGTAAAAACAATATCAGATCGTCGAAGTTAAGCAATATAGAGCGTGGTTAGTCACTACTTGGATGCGAGAGCGCTTGGGAACACTACGTGAAAAATTTCAGTTGGGATTAGTATTGTCATATCGTACGTAGGTTTATTTATGTAGGTAAAACCAATTCGCATACAAACCTACTATTTTAACGTGTAATTCACTTAAGGCGCGGTGTAGGTTAAAAAATTGAATTTTAAATTTTTTGCTTAAAAAATTCTCCGTTTAATTCTTGTTTAAGAAAATATATAACACTATATACTTTACTTGCCTAAAAATATGTGAAAACAATTCTAAAAGATAACGTGCACATTTGTCAGTGTCACATTCAGTGGTACAACGTAATGTCTTGTTGTTGACAATATTCTACACTATTTTCTTAGTCATAACATTATAGTATGGAATATACTTTGTCATAACATTTTGAGTGTCTGACCAAATACTGTAATGTCTGTGTGAGCAAACCAGACATTTCAGACCCTGTAAAAATGAACCAACATAAGCAAACAAGCGCAAAAGCCATCTGCCGTAGGTCTGAAAATAAGTTAGGCCTAAGATATTTAGAATAACTTGGAGATGGAGATTAGAAGGGATTTGCATCTGTACTAGAAGATAAACCTTATGGTGATGACATAGTAATAACCAAACTTGAATGTTATGGGCATGTGCAAAAAGGCCTTGGTACTAGATTGAGACGGCTGAAAAAATATATGAAAGGCATAAAATTAAAAGATAAGAAAGGTCTCGGTGGAAAAGGTAGACTTACTGATGAAGAAATAGACCAGCTACAGCGCTATTATGGAATAGCAATTAGTAAGAACCTTACAAGTGTTGAAAATATGAGAAAGGCTGTTTGGGCCACATATTATCATAAGATTTCAAGCGATGACAACCCGCATCATGAGCTATGTCCTTCTGGAAATAACACATGGTGCAAGTATAATTTGAGTAAAGAAAACAATACAGAATATAAACATAAGAATTCTACCAGAGGTGGTGATGGAAGTAATTAAACGTGTATATAAAGACTTATCGGACCCTAACTTACTAAAACACTGTTTGCATGGAAAAACGCAGAACCCTAATGAAAGTCTCAATAGCGTTATTTGGCAAAGGCCACCCAAAACTACATTTTTTGTAGGGTTCAAAACTTTCAAACTTAGAGTAACTGATGCAGTTATTTGTTTTAATGAAGGCTCTTTTGCCAAAGCTAATGTTCTTGAACAGATGGGAATAACACCGGGAAAGTTTATGATCGATGGACTGACATAAATTGATGGAAATAGAATAAAAAAAAGGCAACAGGGAAGTACAAGAAGAAAAAAAAGAGAAGAGTGAGGAAAAGCCTATTAAAAAGAAGAAGAGAAGATAGTGAGTGTGAAGACTACTTACCAAGTTGATTTTAGTGTAGGCCCTATTAGTTTGTGAACTCTTGACTTTAAACACGTTTTCCCGAAAGTACTGTTTTTTAGTGTTTAGGTACATTTTTTTCTAAAACTATATGGACTGCAGACTCCAAATTTCACACACCTGTTCCCCGCTTACTGGTGAGTAAAGTCATGCTTCAACTTTAAGATATATAACTTTAAGTTATATAAGTTTAAGATATCTTTAATTTTATGTAAAATATAAAAAATTTTACATTTAAAATCGCGTACATTTTTTTGTGCAAACATTAAAATTATTTTTATTTGAAAAGTATTTGCACTAAAAATACTATATTATATGATTCTACTTGGGAACATATATATATAACAACTGTACAAAAGTTTTATCTGTAGGTCTGATACTTTCTGAGATAAGTGTACCTAAGTGTTGACATGTTTCCCCATTTAAATTTAACATGGTGACCGTTGCCACGCCTGGCTCCCCTTAATGGACATTAACCTAGGAAACTTGAAATTATGTTTTTTTTTCTTCTGTGAAAAGTATTTTTGCTCACCAAAAAATGTTACTATTCTTATAAAGAGAGGTATATATAGTACAAAAATAACAAAAAAAAAAAAATTAAAATTGGGGCGCTGCAGTAAACAATTACCTACATGATTATTATTTTTAGAAATTCGAAAAAGGTAATTGTTTACTGTAATTGCTACCAGTCATTTTGGCAATTTTTTGTTTTGTTGTAAATATGCATGAGAGTTGTCTAATCGATTTAAGTGCGACATCTCGGCATTTCGTCTTCAAAATAGTGTTTTTTTCGATAATTCTTAACAAAGCTAGTGGTTTTTTATCTCCCATAATTCATTATTTACTTCACAATCTTAGAAATTGTCTAACTTGATACATATTCTATCGTGTAGCCATATTAAAATTACTTGTGCGGCGCATGCACACTTCATTCGCTAATACAGGTTGATATAACTATGCCTCTATGATATAAGATTCATGATGACTAGGTATTTGAAAGCCAGACCTGGTATAAGAACTATAGGTAAAGTAAGGTAAATATCTATATAATGACCTTCCTTGACCTGAAGTTCTTTAACTAGGGTGTAGTTAGGTAACTAGGTGGATATACAGGACATGATTGATACTAAATGATACATAGCTTGAAAATTCTTCATAGTTTTACAGTTCTTAAAACAGAACTATTTTTGCCAAATAAAAAAAACACTGATAGATTTTACTTAAAATTAATGAAATATATCTCGAAATAATCTCAAAATGCCATAAAACAGTCATTTTAAATCACTGTTTTCGGACAGAAATAATGAATTGGGAAACATAAACAGTGACTAGCATTGTTGAGAATGATTGAAATTATCGAAAAATACTATTTTGAAGACGAAATGCTGAAAATTTGCACTTAAATCGATCTGACAAATCTCCTTCATATTTATCTTATATTTTTAGGTAAATATCGGTTGTACATTGTCCTTTGATTTTTCTATACAAAATTATGAATATATAGTATTTACCTTGTATTCAAAGGATCAGATCATATTGTGTGGCGCGATAAACATTTAAAGTCCCAAAATGCATTTCTTCACTGTTAAAATAACACAGCCAACAAGGGAATACAGCTGTTAGGTTAGAGTCTAATAATGAAAGCCAATGTTAATAACGACTACGCTAGTGAAGTTAGTGTATTTGTTATGACTACCTTATTTTAAAACAATTAAGTCATTTGTAATTTCATAAGATACTTTTAAAGTCAGAATATGCATTAGTTTATTAGAAAAAGGAACATTGAAGTATTGAAATCAACTTCACAATTAGTAGTGTCTAAGTTGCGTAAGTTACAAAATGGGACGTAAATTACATAGGCGAGGTCAAGTCACTGCATCTATGATCGCTTGTTCTCAAGTCAGGTTCTTTGTCAATATATATATACACACACACACAACCTAATAAAGACGTGAATTACATAGGCAATGTCAAGTAGGTACCTATATATATATATATATATATATATATATATATATATATATATAGCTACCTGACTTAAGAACAAGCGATCATAGGTGCAGTGACTTGATGAACTTAGTTATTAGTATTAACGTTGGCATTCCTAACCTACGTATCTGGTTTTCGTCCTTTTATAAATCTCATTTTCGTTTAAACTAATGCATTTTGGGACTTGAAATGTTATTGCGCCACATAATCTGATTCTTTGATTACAACGTAAATACTTTGTTTTCTTAATTTTTTTATAGAAAAATCGAAGGACGATGTACAACCGATATTTATGTTTTTTAATCATGTTCTACGTACCTTATTTATTAATAATAAAATAAGTTTTCAATGCGGAGCTAACTTTTTCTCCGAAAAATCACGATTTCAAAACTACAGAATTCAATTCATTTATAGATAACCGAAGTCAAGCAACTTTGAGCGTGGTTAGTACTTGGATGGGCGAATAAACAACAAATTCAAAGTAAACAACACAAAGTATATTTATCAAAAAATTACAAAATACCTGATTAATTAGGTATGTTATTTTATCTTAGCCAAGATGTACTTTTCTCTACTCAACACACTCATAAGCACAGTTCTACTATATGTTCATCACACATCGCTCTCTTGCAGAAATAACATCTCTTCTGCCATCTTTCTTCTTGTGGTACTCTTCTTACTTCTTTATTTTTTTATAAAATATTACAAATCATTGAACGTTTATTGATGCGAACTATTGGTAGGGTACTGCAAGTCTTTCTTGTAATATAGAAAGGGTTGATCATTGATAGGGACAATTTGCAAAAAACTTTCTTCTTGACGAATTCACATTATCGGGCTTTAGATTGTACAAAACCATTCCATTTACAGCACGCTGGTCCATAATAGCATACCATATTCTAATTGACCATCAGATTGTACGACGGTGAACTGTGTAGCCATGACACAATTGATCAAAGGTATCTGTCTCCCCTTTGGTACGGTTATAAAACAAAATTGCATCTGATTTTTTAACTTGTATTATCAATCTCCTTTGATCGTTAAAAATAGACTTTTTTCCCCCCTCTTAGGTGAGTATGATATTGGCATGTTATTTTTATCAAATGCAAACAAGGATGAATCTTTTTCCTTGGGTGCTAAAAATGTTGGTGGTACTTCAGTTTGGTTTGCTCTTAATGTTCCTACCATTGTTAACTTATATGTTTTGAGCATTGAGTTGAAAAAAGGCAGAGATGAAGAAAAAAAAGTTATCTATAGTCACATTTCTATTTGTGCTGTGGATTGGTTCGCTAAGTTGTCTGACATAAAATGAAGGCGGTTTTATTTTACCCACATATGGTAAAGGATTGAACATAGAAGGTTTTGGTATCATCATAAAAATCTTGATCCCATACTTGTTAGGCTTGTTTTTCAAATATAAGTTACTCTAAAAAGACATCATCCTATGTAGCCAACTAACTGTTTATCAACTGTGCAGTATTCAAAAGGAGAGTACCTACACATTGATTTAGCATTATTTAGAAACACATCCCACACATTTCGAATGGGAGAAAATTTGTCAGTAGGCCTAGCTTCCCTAGTTCTCTTATTGTCAAATCTCAAACATTTTGCCAAGAATGAAAATCGATTCAGAGTGATGTTAGATTGGTAGATTGATGAGGCAAAACGAACTGACCATAGCTTGTCTAAATTACGGTGGCTTCTTCTTTCCACACCAGCTAAATATAATAGCCCAAAGAAGGCTAACAATTATTTCTCACTAGTGGAACGGATAGCTTTATGATTTTTCTAAAAATAACACATTCTTTGATATTTCTTCATTGGTTCTAAACACTATTTCTTGTAAAATTCGTTATCAATTTTAGTTTCCCATGAATCTAAAGGATATCTTACCTCTCTCCCAAGTCCCCTACCCGCAGGAAAATGAATGATCAAATATCCATATCAAAGCTCCATAAATAACCATTTTTACCTGGAAGTACAGCGAAAGTACCTCAAAGTCCTTTGTCTTCGATTCACTGGTTCAGAATGTTTGCCTTCTACTGCACTTTCTTCATCTGAATAATCAGATTCTTCAAAAACAAAATCTGAGTCATCATCAATGTCATTCCCCCCGAATACATCTTCTTCACTTTCGGCATCAGAGTCAAGCAATTAGCTACGAATCTCATCAATTCTCAATTGGTCTGCTATGATCTACTAGTTTTTGTATACTATAAACAATATTTTTATACAATTATGTACAAATAGTTCACAAAATATACATAAAATATATTATATAATACACAACAAAAATATATACGATATATGTTTTCTTTCAATAAATCCTCAGTACAGCTGTACAAAAATATAAAAGATAACATATAACACAACACAGTAAAAAATATTACTTAATCAACACACCGGGGTTAAGACACCCCACATCAACTATAAATCAAGGTGAATAACAACATCAAAGTAGGTCTCAGGGTGCCAACTAAATTTACACCAGGGCAAAAATTTCACACTGTGGTTATTGTTTTTTGCTGGTGACCAAATGTTTTATAGGGTAGGATTTTAGGATTAAACAATCTATGATGTCTGTAATCATAGATCACATTTGCTCAAACATTCGATGACAATAGCACTTTTAAACACCTTGAAAATTATTAAAAAAGCATTGTTGAAATATTCATATCTTCTTTTTTCAATTTTTGTATTTCTTTATTGTAGATTGAACCCTCAATGATATTGTACAAAAGAAATTTTTCTTTTCAATTAATAAATTTGCTCATTACACAAGTTATTTTGTTACAAACTTTTTGTATGCTAAGCAATTTTTCCCCATTTTCATCTTGCCAACTTGTGCAAATGAAATTTGTGGACAGAAAATCCTCTATAGTAGATCAATTGTTCGAGCTGACTTAATGAGTTGTCAATGCTTTTAAAATGACAGTATGATATAATATGAGATATAAGCTGCATTTATAGTATATTTGAGGTCTAGGAGAGGTTAGATTCCTTTCATTTCAATTACATTTTAGAGGTAGCATTTACAATTTCTGGATTATTTTTCTTAGAGTCTGTTTTAAGTATGCTTTTAACAGGAATTATAAACTTCACTCTTTCACGTAGGTTATTATATTTAGCAGAGATTATAAACCTTCTTTTCACATAACTTTAAGAAGAAAACAAAATGAAAATGTAGATTACAATACAAATAGATGCAAAGCATATATTTAAATTTTGAAACAAGTTTCTAAAACAATTCAAAAAAATATTTGTTATCCTTATAGCAGATGAATTTATCATACATAGTTTCATTGATCTGTAGTTTGTAGTCCTAGTATTTTAATGTATAACTTATATATCTTATTTTATATAAAAAAAACTTTAAATCTAGCCTACAAATGTCTAAAAAAAATATTTCATTTACGCATAAAACTGAAAATAAAATAGGGTACGAGTAAAGTTGTGGGGTTAGTGGTTAAATATCAACTTGAAAAGGTTGTGAAAATTTGAAAATGTAAACTAGAAAGTACAGAGACAATTAATTTTTGTAGACCTAGGCTATATATTGCAATGTACTTCATGTAGGGATTCTTTTAGTTCATATTGAAATATGTTATCATAGTTTTTATTAGTTTCAATAATGTAATAATAGTCTATATAAAATATAAATGGTTTTATGCAAATAATAGTTGGAATATTTAAATATAATCAATTAAATCAATTAAATCTTACCTAATTTGTCCTACATCTCTACTGAATTGTATGTCACATAAACTGTCACACTATACATAACATGAACTAAACCACAAATTTTTACTTACAGGACTCATTAAGTAAGGTTAAATTCCTTTACCATTATATCATATTAAAAATATAACTATAATGTATTAAGTAAACCTATAAACTTCTATTACTTACAACTTATGATGGTTATAGCCTAAATGACACATTCACAAATTTCTTTTTTTGTGAGTAAAGAAAAGGGTATGTGATTGGTACCAAAAATTGGTGTCAAGTTTTCAGGTCTTTTGAGTCCAACAAAAGTGGTTTCGGAAATGGTGTCTGTCTGTCATCAGTGCAGTTTTCTATAACCCAAATTTGTGTAATAGACTTACTAATTTTAATCTAATTTGGTAGGCATATGTGTGCATACTTTTGTAATATAATATAGGGAGTTTTTTTTATTAAAAAAAATAATTTAAAATTTTGCTAAAATGTAGCCCTTAATAATCAAACAAATCAAATTGGTTGCTTCTTTAAATCCCTTTAAAATGTCGATTCCTAAGTTATTGGTAAAAACCAAAAATTTCAAATGCTCTAGCTGTCAACAGCATTACTACTAAATTACAGTTCCCCCTCTGCTGTTTTTCTCGATGACTTTGGTTTGTGGCGGCTCAGTAGGCTATAGATGTTTTAGATCATAATACAAACATTCCAACTGTTAAATAATATGATTATTATTTCCCTACACTTTAAAAATTGTACTTTCATATAGCCTTAGCTATTTAAAAAAACTGTATCCTCTCTATCGCGTATTCTAAGAGTGGCCTAAGTGATTTCGTTTGAAGCTGTGTTTTAACATAGAAGTACAACAATATAAAACAAGTTTGTAAATAAATAATACTATGTCATTTTTTAAACAACTTCTACTTTATTAATTAAAGATTTAAAAAATGTATCTTGTTAGTTTTGTGCCTTCCTGTAAAAAGACATATAATTATATATTTAGTAAAACTCTACCTCAATATATATTGTTTTATTTATCAGGTAGCTGTTTTAAATAGGCCTAAGTCTGAATTAGTTTTTTTTTTTTTTTTTTTTTTTTTTTTTTAGGTTTGATTATAAAAGAAATTCAAACCCTAGTCAGCTACCAGGCTACACCATTTTATCATAAGTGTATGCTTAATATTAAAATAGGCCCCCTATTTATTTCTAGTCTCTAGTAGTGTTTATTTGACTTATTATTATTGTTTTTAGTGGAAACCAGTTCTTCCCAGATTCCTGATGATGAACTTATATTGCCGGCAGATGTTGGGATCAAAATACCAGATGTAAGTTTTTTAACATTTTTTTTCCCACTTAAAAATTTGTAGTAAGTAGGTGTTTATCTAATTACTTAATAAAAATGCATAGTATAGTTTACAATGTCCTCTTTTTTTGTTTGTTAACTTATAAGGTGTCTTTCTGAAAAGTTTCTAGCCGTATTTATATGAGGTAAAGCGTCTTTTTCACTTTTCAAAACAGTCTGCAAAATCTTCCCTTTCAGCTGTTAATCAGCTGCCTTGTTTTGTATAATTGTGTTGATGGTCTGAAATATCTTTACTTTCAACGTTGATTTGAACTTTGAGGAAAGTCTGAAGGTACTAATAGTCAAATTAGGGCTGTAGGGGGTCGGAGGCTCCTGTGTGATTCTTTGTTTTAAAAAAACCTGCATGAAATGTGATGGTAAGCTTAATAGTCATTATGAAGCTGTGAGTCTGTGAACCACTTGTCTAAAGTGGCCATTTTTTTCTCTTACTGCATCTCCCACATGGTGAAGGTCTTCCATAAATAGTATGTTATTAATATACATCAATATAAAAGAGTTACAATACATAGATACAAAAACATAAAATATAAAACATCACCATGATAGTTATCAGGCACATATACAGACTATTTAAAATATCATTGCCACATAACAACAACAACAACAATAATAATAATAATAATAAATTAGTACTATATTATTGACTATAAAAATGGAAACAAAATTTAAAAAATACAAAATTACACAAATTTGTATATAGTAATTATATCAGAGTTATCATTAAATCATTGTTTTGGCCCGAAAATTGAAATAAAGTCGTTAGTTTTAAGTGCTATACAATCACACAAATTGACTCGTCCATTATATCAAATAATCAATCACCAATGTTTTCAATTCAATTATCAGAGAACCATAAATTTAAACCTAAATACGCCTAGTGAAAAATATTTTAGAAATATGTGTTCATGATTTGATAAAACAAGATTTGATATGTGTTGTGCTTTAAAACGATTAGTTTGATTTTAAATTTAAAAAGAAAAACCAATGTGTAGCCTATAAATGCATTTAATTTTATGTTTATGTTTATCTTAAGACAAACTTATGTTCATAGATTATGGAGAACTTGCCTGTTTTATTAATATAAATGATAAGAGTTGTAATTATATAACAAACTTTGCTGGATTCTATCATAATCTGTTTTTGTTAGTCCTACCTCTCTGATTAGTCTTATGTGGCACACTTAAGTAGACTGACAGTAGTCTCGTGTTTATCATATCTGATTTAAATATCTCATCTTATCTAATTATAATTCTTTTATACGTTTCATTGCATTTTGTTGTGTTATTTAGATACAAATTATAATTAGATTAAAGAAATAACTGTGTAATGAAATATCAGAAATTTGAAGTAATTGTATTTTGATACTTGTTGGTATTATCATCTTTAATTAAATTCTCCTTTGATTAAACTTACAAAACATCTTTCTTGTTTAACTGAAATAATAATTGGAGGTGTTGTTCTTCATATCTCTAAATATTTACTAAATTTTTATGTGTTTCTGAATTATATTGGTAAATCATTATTAAAGATTATACATAAGGTAGGCCTATTTCATATCCTTGATATACATATTTTACTTTGCTCAGGTGAGTTATTTTTTAGTCTGTGTTTCTAACCACAAGTGACACTGATGATATAATGCTTCTTGTACATTTAAGGAACGATAGACAACACAAGTGGAATAGCAAGACTTTTCAGCATTAGTGCCTGTTCATTATTAAAATTTTGCAGGTTTTTTTGTATAATTTTTCTTCATTACTCTCGAAAATGATCTACTCTAGGCTTTCAATCTTCTGCTCATTGCAGGTTTTTTGTATAGTTTTATTTCCTTCATTACTCTCGAAAATGATGCACTCGAATCTTCTGCTCACAACTGATCTATATCGCCTAATCTGCTGAAGCTACTCCTTTGAAAACATAATATTATTTAATATTGAATGTATTAGTATTGTGTCATTTTGTTATCAAGAAGAAACTATAACAGTTTTTCAAAAACTATATCACAGATGAAGTTCGAGTAAATACTTTAACGGTATTGAAATTCACCTCTGTAAATAAACACATGAAAGTCACCTCAGGCATCATATCATAAATTTCAAACCCTGATCTTACCCAAAACAGTTGTGAGCAAAGAAATCGATCATATTATAGCCTATTTCATTAGAACATAAGAAATAATATCTTCAGTCCACAGAAAATAATAACAGGGACTCAAGGAGGCAGGGGGCTATAACAAAGTTTAAGAAAAAGAAAAAAAAAATGAACAATTGAAACTGGGCCCCAAAGTAGACATTTGAAATAATTTGCGTTCAAACTATTTTAAGTAGTGTCCAATTTATGAAAATATTTAGTCATTTAGTAACGAGAAGGAAAAATGAAAACAATTTGGTGAGTGAACTATTGAATACTGAACTTGTAATCCCCTAGTTACCATCGATAGCTTCTTCTGAGTTTTGGATGAACAATATGGCAAACTTATTTAAAAAAAAGAAAAAAGGTGTCAATTGTATAATATTATGTGAACATTCCTTGGAATATAAAATCACCTCATAGTTTCACTCACCAGTCATTCATTTAGTAATTAAGAATTAACATATATTATTAGATTAGAGATTTTGTGTAAATATTAATAATGTAAATTGTAATAATTGGTATATGCTTAAATTTTTTAAAAAAATAGTAGGTGCATCATAATTAAAAAAAAAAAAAAAAAAAAAAAAAAAAAAGATTCAACCAATATATTGTCAACCTTATAAGCTAGTTACCTACAGATAATAAATCTGACTTTGTATCCAGATTTTGTACATATTTCATATGATTGTTTAATTGACTTCCTCAACATAAGTAGTCGGACTTGTGTTTTTTGAGGAAAGAAAAATATGGTACAGTAGAACCTCTGTTAACCGGCCTCGGATTAACCGGTCCTCGGATTAACCGGCCTATATCGTAGTGTACTGGTTGGATGAGAGTTTCCGAAAATAAATTGTAATTGAAACACCAAAGCGGCGGCGAGTCAAACGACTTTGTCGATAGCGGTATCCCATTGTCGGCGATGTAAAACCACTGCGGCACCAAAGCAGCGGCGAGTCAAACGACTTTGTTGATATCGGTATCGCATTGTCGGCGGCACCAAAGCAACGGCGAGTCAAACAACTTTGTCGATAGCGGTATCCCATTGTCAGCGGCATAAAAACACCGCGGCATTGGCACCCGTCGTTATAGCAGACATACACAGACAAAAAGTTTGATGGGCCGCTTTTTTTCCACGAATCAATTTAGTATAGCCTACATTATGGAAAATATAACATTTCTTTTCAGTTTTCTTGGAAGCGTGTGTTGGTTTCGCTTGAGCCGCGGTTAAATGTGTCAAAAGACTTGACAGAGGGGAATCTGTAAAAAAGCTTTGTAGTGTTTAATTTTTTCATGTTTGATGTATAATATACATAACATAATATATACGATACATTTATGTACAATAAAATGAGTTGCAATAACATCTTTATTGCATAATTTTTGGTTCTACCTAATTAAATAAGCTTTCTTTGAACGAAAACCGATTTTTCACGGGAACCTCGGATTAACCGGTCAAACGGGCAACCGGCCCGGGTGTCAGTCCCGACTAGACCGGTTAAGAGAGGTTCTACTGTATGTGCTACCAGACCATTAGCTGATGGAACAAACAGTACCATTAAGAAGTTGGTAACAGAAAAAAATATTTTGGGTTTTTCTCTATTATTTTCACTTATTTCAATATTTGTATCTACGACTGACTACAAAGCAAACCAAACTATCCTGACAGTTTTAATGATGTGCATAAGTACATTATTTCTTACAGCGAAAAATTGTTTTATACATTGTTCTTTTGGATTTTACAAATTTTGATGTTAATGCCAATTTGATAAGGATTTACCGAACCTCTATTATTTTAAAGTTTTAGTGCTAACAATTATTGATGTAGTATCACAGTTTTATAGTTTTTAAAAACAAATTTTTCATACAAAATGATGATGAAATATGTTAAATCAAGAAAAATAAACTTATCTATACCAACCTATAAGTTATCACTTGTTTTTTATTCATTTTGGTATTAAATTATTAATAACAAATATGTTACTAGGACATTCAGATGAATGAAAACATGAAGAAAGAAAAGGAAAAGTGGATATCGGCAGAGGATGATATTTCAACTTTGAAGCGAACTATGCCTTTAATGGGTAAGTTCAATAGAATCATATTTTTAGTTAGTTTTTATATGATTTGGTTTCACCTAGATAGTTATTCTGCACATATTTAAAAATGCACTAAAATATTTAGTATTTATTGTGTGACAAGCTTCTTTTGTATATACAAGATGTCCAGCATCCTTGAAAATTGGGAAAATCTGCAGTTATGTATGCTTGATGGTTTTTTGATAAAGAAATAATTTGGACAATGGAGTTTGTAAAGGCTATATTATTATTTTTTTTCTTTTTAATATATCCGGAGTAATGATTCGGCCTTTTAACGGCATAATGGCAGACGAACATTGCTCGCATACAATAATAGCGCTCTTTGCCTGTACTCCAGTTATCTCGATTTGAAAAAAGTAAAACTCTTTATATTTATATCAACAGCTTTATAGTTTGTATTGAACATCATTTAAAAAAAATCATTACTGTGATATATTGCAATGGAAGTTTTTATATTTTGATTTAGTCTAGAGTTGTTTACTACTCTAAATCATGCCTATAATCCCGTCACTAAACATATGATAACACGATTGTAGTAGTAAGGATTAATTGACAAGATGGCTTCTACTTGACAACATCATTCATATTTGAGAAAGGTGTGTAACAAAGTGATTATCATTTCTTCACAATTTAGGCTGTACACTAAAACAATATATTTTTCAACCAAATATATATATATTTTAAAATTTGAAAACATTTTTATAGCTGAATATTTGTTTCAATATTAGTGGTAAAAGCCTCTTTCACCATACGGTGCACGTACATTGAATGTAAAAATAAACTTTACCTCTATGCCTTGTTCTTCAAACAGCAATGTAATTATGTTTCCTGTGGATTGCCACTTGTAATGTAATTAAATAAAAATTTATTTTTTAACAAAATAATAGTGAACTTGTAACTCTGGTGATTTATATCTGTCCTTGAGTAAATCGGTGCTTGCGTTGACCTTGGCCGGAACAGTTGTGTGTGAACAGTCTTGTTTCAACGTTGTGTGACTATGTTATCAACGGTGCACAAACATAAAATGGTCAATGTAACAAGGCACAGGGATGTTGTGCAGAAACCTATAAGTGTAGTAGAGTATAACAAGAAAATGGGAGGAGTCGATAAGGCAGATATGATGATTTCTTTCAATAACTCTACAAGAAAATCAAAGAAATGGTACCGTAAGTTGTTTTTCCACATTTTGGACATTGTTGTTTTGAATGTTTCAAATCCACCATCAGAAAAAAGTTCCACTTCCTGATTTTAGAATGAATCTAATCAGACAAATTTTTGAAATACACAGCACGCCTAGAGAAACTGCCATTGTGCCTCGGCCTGTAGCGGTGTCTTTACGTCTCACTGCACATCACTTCCCTCAGCATACTCCAGAAGCGGAAGGCCCAAAGAAGATTTTTTGTGTGTGCAAATACGTCAACCAGAACAAAAAAGAAGAAAGACAGTACATTTCAATGTTCAAATTGCAATGAAGGACTTTGCATCTACCCCTGTTTTGAAGAGTACCATACAAAAAATTTTTTTAGGCCTACTTGTAAAAAAACTTTAATTTGTAACATTTATGCATTTTGTGCTGCATTTTATGGTAAATAATTAATAACAAACCTAGTTTCAACAGTTTTTGCTGTTTTTTCCTTATGACTTTTTTTTTATTTGGAAATTTTCATTACTCATTTCGGTATAGAAGTTGCTGCCGTTCCAAAACGGTGGTACTCCTTAAAGGGTTAATATTTAAAGGGAGAGATAACTATTATACAAAAATTAGTATGCAGAGGGTGAGGACTGATATTTTGGCCATAATTTAAATCGTTTTTTTTTAATCTCAATATTTGGTAGCTACCATAAGACAAAATTTAAAATTACATTTTTCTCAAAATTGGCTCTAGTGATTTTGATTAAATTTTGCTCTAATGTAGCCTTTTAGAACCCAAACAAAAAGGTTTGTTACTATCTCTCCAAAACTGTTGGTTCATAAGTTTTTGGTAAGAAACAACAAAATCGGTTATGAGGTTTGTTATTAAAATTTATTGTTTTTCAAAATCGGCTCTACAGATTTCGATTAAATTTAACCCTATAAGAGTTCATTCGAAATTCCCAAGTGGTAGGCATTTTTTTGCTCCTTTAAATGCTGTGAAGATTAATGCCCTAATTCCGTGTGAAAAATCTCAATGAAAAACAAATATGGTTCAGGAATAATTTCCAAAAAACAAACATGAACCTTGACCACCATTAAAAGCTTGATTTTAATGAAATACGATTTTTGCTAAAGATGAGTTTACGGCATAATCGAAACAAGTTTAAACCCTATTTAATATCTAAATATTTTTAAACAACATTTTCTTATCATTTTTTACTAACATTTAGGTTGGTTTTTATTTGGTTTGGAGATCAGTGAGTGAAAAAGTTTGTGCAATGTTTTTCACCGTTTGTTAATACAATTTGTACAAAAACCACTACCACTATCAATTGCTGAGGTTTTGTTCATGGTAAATGTACATATTGACTGGTAAAAGCAATATAATTTATATTCATAAAGTTTGTGAAATAAAACTACATAAACACTTTAAAATGTAAATTTAACAATATATAATGTAATTCAAACAGTTTAGAACATCCATTCTGTTCTAATATAAATTGTGTTATATACTTATTAAGAACAAAAAAGAGTATAACCAATAAAAACATAAATGGAAGAACTATTTCTGGTGTAGAGAGAGTGAGGAAAAATGAAGATAGGTGCAACTTGGTTTACACCTTTTGTTATCTTAAGCTCTTCCTTTATCACTCTTCTTTAGTTCCCCCCTCCTCTATATGCTTATGTGTTAGCTTCATCCTCTTCTTTTATCACTCTTCTAATCCCACCTCCTCTATTGGGTTTATGTTAGCTTCATCCTTATTCATCATAATCTCAACGTTCATTACATTATACTTATACAGTAGGACCCCGATTATCCGAGCCCCGACTATCCGAGATTCCGGTTTAACCGAGTGTTTGTACACTGAACAGTACCGTAGCGAGCGAGCAGAGTGGGGTACTGTGCTGCATGCTGCAAAGAAGCGGGCCAGTTCAGTAAAGCAGAAAACTCTGATGAACTTTATCAAGAAGTAGGCTTAGTTTTAAAATTAAATTTTCATTGGTAAAGTACCAGTACAAAAAAGTTTTCAATACTGTAGCTCTTTTTAAGTGTATTTTCATATTCACCATTGACCTTGTTTTAGATTTGTAGGCTAGAATTTTGATTTACAAAAATTGTATTTTTATTTGCTGTTCAGTACAACATATTTCGTATTTTTTATATTATGAACGTAATATTTAGTACAGTACAGTGCAGTACTTTGGGTTTCGTAATAAAGTGAACTCAATATTTTAATTCAATTTTACGTCTATTTTAGCTCGGATAATCGGGGCCCTACTGTACCCGATTTAATGATTTAATGTTACTAATATTTTTTTAAGTGGTGTTGTCAGACAATGATTGGAGATACTGACTATTTAATATTTATGTTACATAATCCACGTGAAATATTTTGCTCAATAACTTCTGTACCGGCATCTTTTTCTTTGTCCAACATGTTCTGTTTACACTTTTATGTTTTCAAATGGAGTTTGATGAAAAATTAATTTTCGTGAGCTATATTGCCACAAATTTTAAACTTTTCATTAAGTAATTATTGTAAAAGCATATTTCCAAAATATGCACCAATTTGACTATCATATATCCACATGTTTTGGTTATAAAACGTTTTATTTTTGTATTGTTATGTCTAACTAACTTCATCGAATGTTGAATTTTAAACAGTACTCACTACGTTCAGTGAGAAAAACGGAATTTCACAGTGTTGAGTTTTAAATAAAAGTTGGTTTGGTAATTGTAATGGATTTTAAAAGAAGTTAATATGGTGTACTCCCGATTATCCGCGAAATTGGGTGGCACAGACATTGCGTATAAAGAAAATCGCAGATAATATACAAGAATACTAAAAATAAAGGGAAAATATGTACAGTAATAACCAAATAGTTTTGACATAAAAGATTTTAACATACTGTACATAAAACACATAATATACAGTACAAACCAATAAATTAAAAACATTTTAATGTACATTTTACATGATATATAAAAGTGTAATAAACGAGAAATTTTTGTAGTAAAACAAAAGTACAATGCAGGAAACACATTATGCTACACTAGTACAGTACTGCAATTTTAATTACTAGACGGTTTTTTCAAAAAAATTAAACTTTTTTTTGTTTCTTACTGAGAAAACACTTGATTCTTGACTGAACTTTCCTTAGCATCAGTTTTTCAGCGTTCTGCGTGTTATCGTCTTGTTCCTCTAAACACTGAAGCAGTGAGCAGTCCATTGATGTGTTGCAAGGCCACTCTGTGTGTCAATCGTACATGCACGTACGTTCCTTCTTCCTCTTCTCTTCATTCGTCCTCTCTTGCTTTGTCAGCTATTTCTTGGTCCATCAGTCGCTCGAATCTCGGCTCATTAGCTTAGCTCTACTGCACAACTTCATCATTGTAGTTTTATTAGTTGAACAGATAAAGAGAACCGTAAAAATTTTTTACTTATTTTTTCCGCAAGACTCGTGAATAATCCAATCTATTTAATCCAATGCCTTTCCGAATCACTCTTTCCTTATCATCATTTCGTTTTTATATGCAACATCAAATGTTGACTACGCTATTACTTATGCCATTTGTGTTGGTAAGGTGTTTAAAGTTAGGTTAAATTATGTTTAGTTATTTTACATTACATAACTAACGATAGAAAAATGCAAACATTATATATGGACATATTATATGATCATCTGAGTAAAACCTTTGATACTATATCTCATAATGCATTTCCAGAAAAGCTTAATGTCTAAGGCATTGCAGGTCTTTAATTTGAATTCTTCAGACCATACGTTACAGAATACAAAATATTGTCAATAGTTTTTGTTTTAAGCATTGCATAATTTTCTTCTCTTTTTTTATTTAAATGTAAACCCTTAGTTCTTCAGAGTGTAGTATTAATAGCTGTTCACAATAAGTTTGGATTCTTTTCAGAAAGTAGGTTGATTTTCGACTGGTTGTTGGCAGTACTAATATGATTTAGAATACATATATTATTATGATACCTATCTGAAAAGATTAGACTATATAAGAACTTGGACCCTAACATTTTTAACCTCGATTTATTAACAATTGTTATAGTTTGTAATTATCGATTTTATTTGTTCCTCGTATAATTACCACAAAATCATTAGTGTCCAAATTTTTGGCAATCCCATCTACTATTTCTGTCGCAACCTTTTTAAACCCATTGATATAGTAATTAATCCACTGTTTGGTTAACCTTCAGGTTGCAATTAAGTTTTGGATTTTTTGGAGCCATTTAGTTATTAATTTCCTATTTTTTTTACTATAGGCCTAATAGTTATTTATTTAAAAAAATTAAAAAAAATTTATATATAAAGCCTGTAGCTAAATATTCTAGCTACATTCATAAATTACAATATATTAAAAAAAAAAAAATGTTATCTTGAAAATGTGTTTATAAAAAATGACAAAAATCTTGAAGTTATTTAAAAGAATGTTTTTAAAAGAGTGTTAAAAGAAGATTGTAAAATGTATTAAATTTAATATTTGCATAAGTAGGGTACAATCATTTCTGTACACAAGAAAAAAAGTGTACATTTTAATTTTTAATGATATTTGTAGAAACAATTAATATTTTATACTTACCTATTAATCGTGTAAAAAAAACCAATTGCTGCATAATCATTTGTTTCAATACAAATCATTTGTTAAAACACCCTCCTTCAAATTTCATGAAATAATTTTAAGTATTTCTCATATGTTGTGAAGAAATTGCAAACAATGTTTCTTTTTGGCAAATTGTCCATGTCAGTTCACTCCCAATTTTCTATTTATTGCTAGGCCTTAGACTGTAAACATTTCCTTAATTCTTTTCATTTTTATTTCCTACTTCACTATCATTGTCCTTACTAATACTGTCATGTGTACTATTCTGTCAATTTCAGAATTCTGTAAACTTTTCATATTTACTTACACTAGAAACTTTCAAACATTGAAATACATACAGTAAAAGCAATACATTGTCTGTCAACTGTTTCATGTTATTTTAATATCACCAGAGGTGGTATTTAGTTTGTAAACTAGTTTTTCAACATAAAAATATGATTTCATTAACAAGAAACAAATATAATAGTAATACAACATTAATATTTCAATTAACTATTGAATTTAGAAAATACACTAGAGCGCATGTATTCGAGATATTGGACTGATGTATGCGCAACATTTTCGTACTTCTATTTTATAAACTCTGGAAAAAAAAAAAACAAATTGGGATAAAATTATTCTAAAAAAATTACGAAAGAATAATGGGTCTATGCGGTGGTACTATATGAGCATATTTGGTCAGTCATGAAGTTTGAATAGTGAGTATGAATAGCATGGTCTATATGAATAGCAATAGATATTATTATTAAAATAAGTCTACTAATGGGCCAGACACCAGGAATACAAGGCCACTTCGTAAGTAACCAAAGGGCTAAGGATGCATGTGACTAAAGTACATGGAAATATTAAAAGTTGCTTATAGCCAGCCTTCAATGTTTTGGTGGCACCTTCTTCTATGGCTGTAAGCAAAATTAATAGTTTTTGTTTTCTTTATCTTGCGTAACATTTTTCATTGAATGGTATTTAAAATTTCTATTAATCACAGGCATTGGAGTTGACACATATTAAAAAATAGTCTTAAATTCTTCATAATTTTGTAATAGATTGGAATACTGTTTTTAAATTATACTAAAATTTTCAGTTATTTCTGTCATTAAGTTTAATATTTAAGTTTTTCTACCATTAAGTTTTTAATAGTTAATTTACTGTTAGAAATTTCTACCAAGGTTAGTAATATGCTCTATGTTAATCAAATATGTTAAATTATATTGAGATTTGAGGTTGAAAAATTCTAATAAATTGTATTTTTGAATTTTGTTTAATGGTTTTTTCCGATTGTAACAACAATTAAAATTGACTAATATAGGTTTTAAAGATTCATGATTTAATTTGTGGGTCTCACTGCAAATAATAGTGTCATCTAATTTGTTCATACCTCTTTCTGTTTATGAGTAATGTAAACTTTAAGGCATACAATTCTAGTGAAAAAACTTTTGTAATTCAATGCGTAATAAATAAAGATCCAGCTCAACAACAACATAAAACACAATAATCTAAAGTAAATTTGAACTGATGTAATCCAACTTGTATAAGAGCTAAGTTCCAAGTAAATATGATGTCATGTAAAATAAACAACCAGACCTGGTCTTTTCTGATCTGAACAAAGTTCAACTAGTCTACTGCAACCTGTCCCAAATAATTTAATAACAAAAATCTTATAACAAATTTCTTGTTACAAATAAAAATTGTTTAACCTCAATCATTACTAGAAATTCTAGCTTGTTAAAAAAAAAAAAAAAAATACTGCAATTAAATAAAGTAGCCTATGTAAACTTCAGCCTCCCAGTTTGTCAGTTTATTTAAAATACAATTTAAAAATTGCATGTATTCAAAGTTGAAATTTATGTATAATTTAGGTTTCTACAAATTTTGGTTACACATAAAAGAGTACGAGTAAAAAGAATACAGTAATTTTATATGAATACAGAAGATTTACTAGACTAAAAGTAAGTAAAAAAAAAAAAAAAGTATAGAATAACATATATGTTCGTCCTAATCATAAATTGCCGATGTAATCACATGTTTAATGTAATTAAATCTGGAACAATAATAAGTAACACTGGGTATTGTTTCTTGCAGATTATAAAACTTATAACTTTACCTCAGATTTTTAAAGAATTTTATGAAATTACGAAAATGTCTTGTAGTTTATTTAGGTAATATTTTTTCCCCACTGTATATATTTCTAAGAGGCTGCATATTTAGCAAATGTTTCCACCTATATCAGGAGATTAAATTAAGAGCCTTCAAGTTGCAAATAAAAAAGTTTCAGACTTATCATGGAGATAGTCAATAAAAAAGAGTAAAAATGAAGTTAACTTTTGCATTAAAACTTGATTTTAGTAATTAATTAGATCACAACTGTTCTCAGTTTTCCAATTTCAAGTAATTTAATTATTATTTGGTACATTTGTATTTCAATATAATAATTATTGTTGTGTTACTGAATCAAAATAAAATTAAACTTTAAAAGTAAAAGAAATTATGAATATAAAATAAGAAAAACAAGAATGGGAAAAGTATGAAATGAAAGGCATCGAGCTGACATCAAGCTGTTTTACAAGATACATTTAAAGAAGTCTGGGAATCTATTCTTGAAAATAACATTAGCTCAAAATTGTACATGTCTAATATAAAATACGTGGCTATGTATAGAAACTTTGAGTAATTGTTGTGGGGGAAAATATGCAAAAAAAACTCCTTAGAGTTGTTAATCAACAAATTCTGTTCAAATACTTTAATATTTTACAATTTACCAAAATTATACTATTGAAAGAAATGAAATATATAATAATTATATTACAGTGTTGTGATGCATTTCTTATGGGACTAGCTCTGGTTAGGTAACATAATCTCAAAATAAGCCCATGAACTTATTAACAGCTGATTAGCTAAAAAGATTTTCTTTGAATTGTAAAAATACAAAGTTATTATAGTTGCATATTATCTACTTTTACTGAAGGTTATACTGTACAAATGAATAAACTTTCTATAGTTTAAGACATCAGTAGATAGTTTTTACAGAGTTTGTCGTTAGGTCATTAACTGTTTCTTTATATAGATATAAATGTTAATCCGTTAATTTTTAAGAAAGTTTTCAACCCTTTCTACATTTGGAGGGAAATGTGATTGAAAATTCAGTATTATGTTAGTTGAACTCCAATTCCATATACAGTTCAAAATGGTCTCAAGAGATGTTCTTTAGGAGTTTTAAAGAAAAACAACATAAACAAGTTTTTCTAATCTGATTACATTATTCCATTATAAACCAGTATTATTTTACTAAATGTAAAAACAACTTGAAAGCTTATAAGTCAAATCTTAGACTTAGGAATAGCTTTACTATGTACATTACATTATTCTTTCATCAATCAAGTTGGTTTTATACTCTATTAGCTGTGCCTATTGCTGTGCTTGCTTGGGAGTGGGGCTGATTTCTTAAAGAGCCTCTTGAATGCAATTGATAAACACATCCATAAGTCACAGCAGTTAACAACAAAATGATTATAGCACTTTTTTCGTGAAAGCTGTAAAATCTTCATAGACAGCTTCATAGAAGCTCTGCTTCAGTCATGTTATTTATAGCTGTACCCTCCTGAGTTTTGTCCCACACTGGCATTCAGATTAAACCACTTATAGTTTTATAACTCATGAAACCATTTTAATAATTCTTTTAACTTTAAATAACATTTTAACCTATATACCGCCATTGAAATTAATAAAATAGATATTGTTTGAACTAATTTGGATCAAACATAGACTAAAACGTGATCAGATAATGTACATACTTAGGAGAGAAAACAACACATAAATCTGATCAGTGATACTCAAGTTTAAGCTCATAGAAAGATAGATGTTGCATTTTACATGTAGATATGTATACATCTCTCATGATGAATTGCGTGAGTTTGTTTTACCACTGGAACATAGTGTGCGGTCTAATATTGCAAAATCTATGCCTATATCTACAAATATAAACATTATGTATTGATTTTATTAAGATATGTTAACATTGAAAATTATAAGGAAATGTATACATTATACTGATACTGATTATACAAATACTGATTTTGGGAATTAAGAATCAATTAGAATCAAATAAAGACTAAAATACATAGATATATTTCTTGACTATATATACATTGAAAATAGGATGGTTCTTGAGCAATAGTATACAGACCTCTCCATTCCATCTCCAATAGTAGTAGAGACATTCCATCTCTCTCTCTCTCTCTCTTCCTCACTCGCTCGCTCGCTCGCTTATTTCGTGTTACCTGGCCCATCGATTATGCTGGGCATTCTTGATTATCCTCTGTGTGATTATTCATCGACGAAGTGCCAGAAAAACTAACATGGATTTATTGAGAAAAAATGCCAAATTTTCACAAAAATTTCATAGACTATTTAATTTGAATTTTTAATTTTGTATGTAGACTACTATTATGTTTTTTCTATATAAATTTATTGTTCTTTTAAACCCCTAAATATTTAAAATTCTTTACCTTCTCGATTGTTTCATAGTCACAGCTAATTTTCTTCCAATTAAATTCATGATATTTAAAATATTCAGCAATATTTTGTTTTGTTAACATTGATCTGCATCTTATTTGCTATACACCATATCCTCAACAAAGAAAGATCTTTCGTTTATTGCTGAAATTATGGAACCCTGCAGTACGCCCCATACTTTCTAATTGTTGTGCACTCATATATTCTCCAATTTTTACTTTTTGATTTCTGCTACGAAGGTAACTGCTAAACCAACTAAGAAATATAATTTTTTCAGTAGTACTTCATGATTGACAAAATCAAATATTTTGTAAGTCTGTGAAGAGACATGAAGTTTTTCCACTATTACAATGAATACTACACCATATAAAATGAAAATTTGGTGTTTGTATTTGGCATCTAATTACAGGTTTGTTGAAGTGGAACTAATTGACGTTATCAGACAGTTGCCTGCCCCATTTCTTTTTGTGGAATATTTGAATGCTAACCACTATATATGGGGATCAAAGCCTTAGAGGAAACCATATTGACAGGATTTGATTCAATTTGGATTGATTCTGTTCAACGATGGTTCACCAACTTATCTAACGGCTTCTACAAGTTAACTTGTCATTTTGTAGCCCATGTTTTGCCAAAATTTGAGTGGTCTGTTCGCTATCCGACACATACAGTAGTGGTCATGTTCCTGTGAAGCTTACCTTTTCTGACTTCTCTTGTTGTAATGATCGCCTTTCCAGATGAATTTTGTGCAAAGCAAAAAGGGAAGATTTCTCTGAAAGTTTTTATCATTCAATTTTGATATTGGTAATGTTTTTTCCTCAACTGCTGCATACAGTAATTTCTTTCATTTATACAATAGTTTAACATGGTAATACGTAAGAAGTAATATGTTTCACTCTAGGTCTATCGAATCATCAGGATTCTCTAGGAAGAATCATCAGTATTTACCCATTTTCATACATTTTTGGGATGGGATTCTGCTCCCAGCCCTGATAGCATAATTTATTCTATGATTAAATACCTCCCAACTTTGGGGAGCGATCTTTTCTTCATGCTTAGTGGGAGGCTACAGTAATTCCTCTTCTATAACCAGGAAAGAAAAACTACCATACATTTTCATTATATATATATGAACAACCATCCATGAGGAAACTACCATCCATTTTCATTCACTAGTGTAGTTTGCATGCTGTTAGAGAAAATGATCAACTTTGTTTGGTATTTCGAAAGTAACAAGCTGCATTGTCATTACGATTAACGATGTGGCTTTAGACAGTGTCGTTCATCTGCTTATCAAGGGTTTCTTTGGAGTCTCCAATCCAAGATGACTTTTTCTTGCTTCAGAGATTGGTTGCAGTGTTGTTATTTACCTGGAAAAGGCCTATGATGTGGCTTGGCGAAGGTATTCTGAATATTTTAATACCATGGGGTATAAATGGGAATATTCTCGCAGTTATACAAAACTTACTTATAAACTAGATATTTCAGAGTGTGTTCATATTGCTTGATGGAACGCAATTTAACTACTGCAACTGCTAAATTCCTGAGCCCCTTTGTTAAATTTGATCAAACACTTTCTTTTGATTTCTAAATGATCTAATCTGAAAAAAAAAAAAAAAAAAAAAAAAAAAAAAAAAAAAAACACATGGCATGTTACATGTTCTCAGCAGTTCAGGGGGGGGGGGAAGCTGATAGAACTTCTATAGGACTTTGTTACATATTTACCATGTTCTTGTTTATTAGAACTCTTTGGATTCTTGACAATTTGGGACTTCTATTTCCTATAATATATATGACTAATATTAATATGCCATATTTTGTTTTTTCACTGTTCAGGTTCATAAAGTACATTCCTGATTTAGTGTATTGTCAGGAGTTAAGTATATATTTAATGAATATCCATCTAGTGAGAGAAAGGCATTAACCTTCAAATATAACACTGGGGTAGGTAGTAGAAAGAGGAAGTAGAAACTTTGTTTGGAAGTTATGACAGTGACTTGGACCCAGATTTTGTGTTGAAGATAGTGACTATTCTGATGAACTGAGTGCTGATTAAAGTGATATTTCTGTAAGTAATGAAGTTACACAAGATAGTGAAAGCAGTGGTAGTGGAGATAGACAAATAAATATGCATATAATTCAAGGAAGAAATAAGAAAAATCCTTATATTTGGTCAACTAAAGAACCTGAACGACGAGGAAGAAATTCTGAGAGAAACTTAGTAAAGCATTTATTTACCAGGTCCAAAGGGGGCAGCAAAAAAAGTAAGTACACCAGAAAGTGTATGGAACCTTTTGCTTGACACCATGGTAACTGGAATAACACTTAAAACAATCTAAGAAATAGAAAGACAAACACAGAAAGTAGTTATGCAATCTTATCACAGTAATACAATAAAAAAAGAAATTTTTGCTTATATAGGGCTATTATATTTGTCTGGCATTCACAGAGATTCAAGAAGAAATCTGGTTAACTGATTTAGGGTTTTCAATTTATAGACCCACAATGTCTTTACCAAGATTTCGTTTTATAAGTATATGTTCACTCTTTGATGATAAAGACGCAAGACAGGAGCGAGTTGTTAACGACCGTTTGTCCCCTATACGAACTATCTGGGACAGTTTTGTTGATCATTGTAAACAGTATTATACCTCTTTTGATTACTGTACCATTGATGAACAATTATTGGGTTTCCGTGGTCGGTGTGGCTTTCGAGTATATTTAAAACATGTTTCCGGTGTGGTTAACATGTCTGTTGAACCTCACAAAGGTTTTAATTCATCTAAAGGCATTATTTCCTGTCATGACCTCTTAAATGAGAGCACGGAGGAAATATTGAAAGAGCTTGTCGAACAACACTTTATAAATGTTGAACGTATATATCAAACCAAATGGTGAGAAAAAACCAACCATTATTATTTTAAAATGATTAAAATCTTCCTGAGCGAGTGTTTGCTGGATTCTACAGTTTAATTGTTAGACCATACATTATAAATCCAAGGCGTTGTTTCAGATGCCAAGGATTTGAACATGTTACCAGCACTTGCTCTAAAGAGGAAGTTTATGAACAGTGTGGCATAAAATACCATAAAAGTGATGGATGTTATCTTGGTGCAAAATGTGCAAATTGTGACAGCGACCATCCATGCACGGATGCATGTTCACCAAAGGGCCCAAAAGGTAAAGTTGAGAAGGCAATTTTAGAAATTGTAGGTAAGGAGAAACTTTCCTTTTCAGAAGCTAGGAAAGTATACAGACAAAGAACTGCTCCACCTCCTACCATATGAAAATCGTATGCAAATACGACATCAGCCTCAGTCACTAATACATGTTCATCGTGTAAGTAACTAGGCAAGATGGTTTGTATGTTACAGAACAGATAAAACAATTAATAGCAGTTCAGAGTGGTACATCTGTTAGCATGCTGGCTTGTTCAAAAAGTGACCGTCTCAGTAAACAAACAAAACCCATCTTATTGAAAGACAAATCCGCACTTCCGCCACTAAAAAAATACAAATTTCCTTTGGTAACAGGACAGCTATTTAGGCAGAAATCACAATCAGTGTCTGTACTGACTAAATCTTCATCTTTTGTCAAAGTACAGAACAAAAACCCTAGAGATAAGCCCAGTACACCACCGATTGTTAGAAATATGTCTCCACAAAACATAAATAAGGAAGGGGCAGGTTAAAAAAAAACCGCTTCCAAAACTTTTCAGAGGATTTTTTCATCGTTATCCTCTCACTATCTGTTTATTGCACTTGTTGATGATGCCATGGAGATAACCCCTGAACAGAAAAAATAATAAACAACCTGCTGGTAATACAGAAAGTGTACTGAATAAAACTGGTTCACATCCATTTTAATTGGTGACAAATTATTTTATCTGTTCAAATTTTTTAATAATAATTATGGCCAGAAACCTAAATTTAAATAGTGTGATACAATGGAACATTAACAGTGTGAGAAGTCATATTGAAGATCTCAAGGTTCTTGTATGTGATACATCCCCTTTAATCATTTACCTGCAAGAGACTCATCTCCATGAACACCATTCATTTAGTCTGAGGGGGTTTTCAGTTTACCGAACAGACTATATCAATGCAGACAGAGCATGGGAGGAGTTGCAATACTTGTCCATAACTCCATCTGTTCTACATGTGTAGTCTTCATTACAAGCAGTAGCAATATCGATCACTACACCATACAAAATGACAATTGTTGTTTGTACTTGCCACCTAATTACAGATTTGTCGAAGTCGAATTTCTCGATTTGATCAGACAGTTGCCTGTCCTATTTCTTTTGGTGGGCGATTTTAAATCTCACCATTATAATTGGCGATCAAACACCTGCAGCTCTAGAACGGTATTGACAGGATTCAATCCAATTTGGATTTGATTCTGTTCAATGACTGTTCACCAATTCATCTGGCAGCATAGTCGGGTTGGACAACTGTAGACTTGTCATTTCTTAGCCTGTGTGTGGCAATTAAATTTGAGTGGTCCGTTCTATCTGACATACAGTAGTGATCACGCTTCTGTGAAACTTACCTTTTCTGACTTCTCTTGTAATGATTGCCTTCCCAGGTACATTTTCGCAAACCAAAATGGGAAAATTTCACTGATGAATTTGAATCACTTATTTACAATATTCCTATAAATGAACCAATACACTCGTTTACAGCAGCAATCGTTACAGTAGTGGACAACAATGTTCCGAAATCGTCTATGAGATCACAATGTCTACCAGTTCCATGATGGAACGATGAAGGTAGTGACACTCTTCACTTATGCAGTAAAGCTCTAAGGAAGTTTACCCTTAGACCTCCTTGTGAAAATCTTGAAAGATATAAAATTCTAAGAGCCAAAGCACATCGAGTTTTTAGGCAAAATAGGAAAGAATCATGGGCCCAGTACATTAGCATGATATCCAGAACCACACTGTTTGGAAGTTACTTTTATTAGGCCTGGTTCTTTCTGCTCAAAAATCAGTGGTTCAGTTTTACAAGATTCTCTTTAATTTTAATCATTCATACAATCACAATAAATATATTTATATCGCCAACATTTTTATCTTATCTCTCCTAATCTTAGAATTGGATTCAATCAACTACAATATGAAATATAAACCCAGAATGGTTCTATGACTCTACTATTTACTTTTCATATTTAACAGTTACAAGTTTTCCAATACACAATGATTTGCTCACCTTTCTTGCAAAGTTCTTCCAACGTTGCTCTCTGGGCTCTCTCTCGACCCTTACTGAAAATGAAAATTTATTTATTTGACCCTCTTTCATACATAATTTTAACAGGAAAAATTTGACAATCTTATATGCTTAATAATAAAATAGACAACTGTTCACATTATAAAATGTAATACATATAAAATAAAATTCATAATAACATAATAAACAATAATATTATTAATAATAATAATAATAATAATAATAACAAAAAATACTTCCTGCTGTATTACAAGAAAATAGCAAAGGGTCACTTCATCCCGAGGTTAAAACCTGTTTGGGATGAAATACTCTATACATTTCTAACAATATAGCTCGATGGGAGAGAAACAATGTGACCGACCAGTCCAACCCACATATACACACACAAATTACATTTAGAAAACTAGGATTTGGCTTTTATGACAAACCATTTCAAATCAACATAAAACACTAAAAAAATAGAAATACAATAATAAAACTATACACATACATACACATACATATACATTATTCACACACACACTTCTACCATTCATATTACCGGTGAAGAAGAGAGCTTTCAAGAATAAAATACAGTCACTTACTACCAGTTTATTCTCCCTCACTGGTTACTGATAAAAAACATATAGACCTGCTCCTGTTCTAATAAATATTGTTTCACGAATCTACAAAACTCGATTTTATTTGTACACATTTTAATTTTTAAAGGCATCAGATTAAAAAATTTTGGAGCAAGATATAAGTAAAATTTTTTAAAAATTGTTAAATTTGGTTTTGGAAAAACTACGTTTAAGTGAAGTTACTCGCCAATTATGGTTATCTTCCGAACAAACCTCAAGCAGCGATTCCTCCTGTGATCAAAATACCCTTATCCTTTTGTTCAATAGCTTATGTAGCTCCATCTTATTTGTAACATTGTCTACCTTTGGAAGGTTAGCATTTCATCATAATTATTGAAACACTTTTCTCTTTCGCAACAGTAGATACAATTCTGACTTATATATAAAAATTCCACCACAACTTTATTCCATAATATACATACATTATAGCCAACACAATATCAAACACAATAATATATTAAAATTATGTCATACCTTGAATTCATACAAAAATATATTTAAAAGACATTGGGTTTACATTAGTAATAACTGTCAAAAATCAACAAACATCATTCTGTCATAAATCAACATACAACTTATGTCATATTTTTAACACTTATATGCTCAAAACAAACTATATTTAATTTAGTTTAACATGATATCTAAACTCAAAAATTCTTTAATACAGCCTGTAATATCACCAATATACATAGGCTAGTAGGGTGGGCCGAAAAAAGGTTTTATTATTTTTTCTTAATGCTATACCGAAAAAAACTTGTCTCTATCTGATAGGTAATCAAAATGCAACAAAGAAAAAAAAATTATACCTAACCTCCAGCTAGCGCACTACACTTGAAATTTCAAAATTTCACTAAAATCACATGTTTTTCAAATTTTTTTGAAAGCATTTTAATATCTGCATATTGGGCTGCTATAGTGATAGTCCTTTACAGTAGAGTTATAAAAGCACAATAAATAATTTGAAAAGTATAATTTTATTAATCTGAGGTAGCACAATGGGCATGAAAATGACGCATGATAGAGTCAAGTGCAGATTACGACTGTGCGTTCGGCCGAAAGGATAATACTTTGGAAATTGATAAAGTAAATAACAAATGCTTCAGAAGAACTGCAAAAGAGGAACACTACTCAATCATTAAAGAACCTGGCTCAATTTATGTTGGCTATGTATCACCAACTACTGGAACTTCAAAAGACATTGCTAGTGCTATATTGGATTACTTGAAAGAATCAAATTTTTAGCTAGATGAGCTTGACGTAATTGGATGCGATGGTACCGTCACTGACACAGGCTGGAAAACTGGTGTAATTCGTACGATCAAAAAAGAAATTAAAAGACCACTGCAGTGGGGAGTTTGCCTTTTACACTTGAATGAATTGCTGTTCAGGCACTTGTTTCAAACTTTGGATGGTGAGACGACTGGCCCAAAATCTTTTAGTGGTCCTATTGGCTCACAACTCAAAAATTGTGAAAAACTTCCAGTTAAAACATTTCAAAGCATTGATTGTGTGATTCCAGATATTGAACGATCTATTTTATGCAAAGACCAACAATATCTCCAACAATACCGTCTGTACATAAGTGTTGTAAGTCCCTCTAAAGAGCACCACATTTTGGTACGATTTATACTTAAATCGTACATGCCTGTATGATTTAAGATTAAAAAAAAGTAAGTACCTTACAGATGGCCCAAACCATGTTTTTGATTTAACAAAATCTTCAAGATTCCTGCCCGAAAACTTGATTAAGGTGATTGATCCAGTGATTGAAAGAAATGCGTATTAGTATTAGTGATAAATTTACTATATTGAAGGCCTTTGCGCTACCTCAAATCTAAAAAATGTAACATTTTCAATAACTCATTGTGTTTTAATAACTCTTATATAAATGATTTTTACTATAGCAGTCCAATATCTAGCGGTTTGGATAATTTAAAAAAATTAGAAAATTCTGTGATTGTAGTGAAATTTTGAAATTTCAAGTGTATTGCGCTGGCTGGTGTTAGGTATATATATATTTTCTTTTTTGCATTTTGATTACCTATCATAGAGACAAGTTTTTTTCGGTATAGCATTAAGAAAAAAAAACCTTTTTTCGGCCCACCCTAATACATAGCAAGTAACCAATTTTTCATCCCCATCAGCTCTATTTTAGTTCATAGTTTCATAGAATATTTTATTCTTTCGTATAATCATAGATTATTAATTAATCTGTTGTTATAACTGTAGAACATTTATTTTGTAGAATTTTTTAATCGTAGAATAGTCATAAACCATTATTCGCCGTAGAAATCGCAAATCACCATTTGCCATAATATTTGCCTATTATAATTCACCGTAAAATTCACCAAATACCTTAATTGTCGTAAAATCATTTGGAAATTTGCAGAAACCTCTTTTAAAAACATCAATCCAATACTTTTACAAAAACCTTTAAAACTTTTACTTTAAATCTTGATATTATAATATCCTTCACTAATTCATCAACCTTAATTAATTTCCCACATATATTTTTCTGTTCCCCCCCCCACCTTTTTTTCCCCTCCCAACAAATACTTTGATTTTAACACATTTTCTGTACTACAGAAAATTAAAATCTTTTTTAAAACTTCAAAACTCCCTTTCTTCCTTAAAACAAAAATCTTGTAAGTGATGTAATCATGTATTTGGAAATATTTAACAGTTTACAACTATAACTGTTGTATCAAATTCTATGTGTCAGTGTTCATGCTACACACATTGTATGTAGTGTTTTTTGTCAGCATTCCTTGTTATGTTGACTAATAGTTATAACAACTAAAGAATGATTTATGACATAACTTTTGTTTACAATCGTCTCGGCTACTAAATTCATCAAGATCAAAAATAAACTTCCGTTAATCCTTTATAAATCTATTACCATGATGACTTTATCATAGGAAAGACGAAGCAATTTGACTTTAAAATTCAGCACCCATAAATAAACAGTTAAAGACCATGCAATTCCCCACTCATCGTGTAACACCTTTACTTCATTCGTAATAAACCTGACATAAGTATTCTTGTGCCCACTCATTTCATGCTTGTGAAACACGAAAACTAACTTAAAATTGACCACTTATAACATTAAATATTTCAAATTGCATAACAACCATACATACATATTCAAAAATCATTGACTCTAACTGTATAATAAATCAATAAAGTCAACAGATTAAAGAATTTTTTTATAAAAGTAATTAATACTCTTTAGAAAGAACAAAAATTTGAACCTAAAAGCATAGTAATAAATTGCATATAAACTTTGCTTAAAAACACGCAATATTTCTCAAATTTCTCTCAAGGTTTATAAATAACTAATTATAAATTAATTTTCAAAGACAATTCAAAATATTAAGTAATTAATAAAACAAGTAATCCTTTGTAAATTTTAAAAATAACGAAGTAACATATTTAATAAAAATAAATTAATCGTCTATAACAAATTTTTTTAATTAACCTTTCTTAAGTAAATCAACTTCAATACTAAAATAAATCAATAAAAGCAACAAATAATAAAATAAAGAAATACAGTTTTTAGTAAAAACCTATAGCCATGATTTTACAAAACAACAAAATTTTTAGTAGAAACGTTTAGTTCATATAGTTTATAGTTTCTTGTTTGTATAATAATACATTTTTAGTAAAAACTAAAAGTACTATTTGTAAGGAAGTTACTTTTATTAGGCCTGTGTTCTTTTTGCTCAAAAATTGGTGGGGTTAGTTTTATAAGATTTTCTTTAATTTTAATTATTCAAACAATCACAATAAATACATATATATTTATATCTTTATAATTTCTATCTTATCTCTCCTAATCTTAGAATTGTATCCAATCAACTATAATATGAAATATAAACCCAGAATAGTTCCAACCGTTATGAGTCTACTGTTTACTTTTCATATTAAAATATTACAAGTTTTTTAATTAATACACAATGATTTGCTCAGCTTTCTTGCAAAGTTCTTCCAACGTTGTTTCCTCGAACTATCAGCTCTCTCGACCCTTACTCGTCAAGTATGGCTATCTTCCGAACACCCCTCAAGCGATAAAAATTTATCGTGAATTATATATAAGCGATTCCTCCTGTGATCATAAGACCCCCTCTCCTTTTGTTCAAGAGCTTATATAGCTCCCTTTTGTTTGTAACGTTCGGTTAACTACCTTTGGAAAGTAAGCATTTCATTATAATTATTGTTACACTTTTGTCTTTCGCAACAGTTGGTTTCCATTCTGACTTTAATATTATTTTTATTTATCTGTCTTTTAATTAAAACATAACCTAACATCACCGGCGCCCTGGAAACATCTTCCTGATGTTTAATATATATAACTTTATTTGTACAAAATAGAAAGAAACAAAATAAATATTCACTATATATATATCATCATCATCATCACTATACTTAAATATTCCACCACAACTGACATACATACATTATAGCCCTCACAATAATATATTAAAATTATATGTCATTCCTACAATTCATTCAAAAATATTAAAAACATATTTAAAAGAAATTTGTTTACATAAGTAACAACTGTCATAAGTCAACAAACAACTTGTGTCATATTTTTAACACTTATATTCTCAATACAAAGTATATTTAATTTAGTTTAACATGATATCTAATTTTAAACATATATATATATATATATATATATATATAAAACATATTTTATTTACTCAGTATGAATGTTATTAAGTTTATTACATTAGATGTAAAACTTAGATGGTGGTTAAATCATGACTGAGACATAATATGTTAATGATATATTCTGCTGCTTCATGGTGATGAAGGCAAGTGATTAAACGGAGGAATCCAATTAAAATCGTATTGAATAAGTTCAGACATGACTATGTTTGAATTACATGGAGAATTATTTCTACGATCTAACAGACTCTTTGATTCCAGACAGGCTTATAGGTGGAGTAGAGGATGTATCTTTACATGGACATCTGTTGAAGGATCCTGATCTAAAGATAGCTATTTGGAGACAAGATGAGCTGACCGAGAATGAACCGAAACCAATACTGGAAGCTATAACAGATAATGTTAAGAAGACATCTATAGGTAAACCTATACACAACATTTATAGTCATAAATTTGATATATATCTAAAGAAAGAGTCTTGAGGAAACTCATCATTGTAATGTAAGCTTCTCTCAACTTCATTTAGTGGTTCAACAATGAATTTAATGGTTATGGACGATATATGTAATTTGTTTATTATGTGACATGAAAAGCAATGCACAGAAACAAAGAATCTTCATTAAATGGAGTTGGGTACTGGTCTGCTATGGTGAGGTCATAATGATCATGGATATCCATTTATTTTGATTACTGTGGCGGTTTCTTGTCATCATCAGTCTATTATCCAGAATAAAGTACAAGTATGGAGTGAATCTCAAAATAAATATTGGAAAAGTTGATTATATGAAAGGAAAACTTTTAAATCAGCTGAATTTACATGTGAAAATATTTTGTAATTTTGTTTTTTATATGCTACATTTTTGGGGGATATTGAAGAAAAAACTAATGCATAAAACAATAATTATTAAAAAGTCTGCATCTCACGATAGCAGTACAGAAAGAAACATGCACAAATATTTTGAATAATAGTTTCAGGCAAATGCAGTCTACTACTAGTTTCAATCTTTTATACATAATAAAAAGATCATAAATATCTGTAATTAAAAGATCATAAATATCTGTTGCTCTAGCACTTGGCTGTCAAACCGTCAAAGCCAAGTAGTGAGGCAAGAAAAGACATATTATGATGAAAGATATGTTTTGGTGTGATTGAGATTACAGCCATGATGTTTAGAATGATTTCAGGCATAGTTTTTGGAGACAAAGGTGCCACATTGTAATGCAATACGACAATTGTTTAAATAATTCTGGTGAATCAGTACCAAAACACATATTTATACACATTCGCCACCACAATTATTAGCTCTCTTAGAATAGGATATTTTAATGTGTAAATGAAGAACACTAATTAATAATTAATAACAAATCAAATCTGAGGATTTTCTGAACAATGAAAAGTTGTGAAACTCTTATAAGAAATTATAAACAATGTAAATATACAAAACAATTCTTTTTTCTTTTTAATTCAGTTACTTTCCTAAAATATAAATTATAAACCTTAGCTGAATTTATTAATGATTATTTATTGTAGATTTTTTCTAAGTTTCTCTTTATTTTTGACTAATTTGGTTGTAGGTTCTGGGTTTTGGTTTCTGATTTTGTTCTTTTTAGTTATTTTTCAACTTTTTAATTTTGTTTTTTCATTGGATTCGTTTTGTTTAATAGTATTTTTTTCTTTTTTTCTGCTTTTGTAGGGCTATTCATTATACCTTGTTTCATCTGGTATGGAATACCTTTGTAAAACTAGTGATATTCTACAGGTATGATGCTTGTCTTGCAGAGCTCCATTAGGTCCAACTGCAATGGGCAGTTTCTTTGGGTACGCTTTTAGAAAATCTTGGGGGCTGAATATACTAGATCATGTAACATTTCAAAAATTAGATGAAGTTACTTTTAATTGTTATTTAGTTTATTAATTTGCTCGACTATAGGGCGCCAGGTTTGCTTTAGCATACCAATTTAGAAAAAAGTGAATTTAATTATTTATAAAATCTCTGGGGTCGCAAGCTCTTTTTACAGTGTACTCACAGTGATTCTGGGTTTCAAAAATGAAAACACTTGTCTCTGAAATATTACATAAAAATTTATTAAACATAAAACACATTAGATTCATGTAACAGAAATAAAAAAAGAAAAATTTATATGAGACATCTTACATCCTATCAATATTACTATCATTTGAAAAAGAATCTAATCAAATTATATTAATAACTTTAAGTTATTTAGTTGCAACTCCAAAAAATAATAAAAAAGGATTTTACTTTACTTCTCATAGCAAATATTTTAATTATAAAAAATATAATTTTTACTGAAATTGAGAATTAGTTTTATTAATAAAACAAATAACTTTATTTGATCATATTATTTTACTTAAAGACTCCTCAACAAACACATTGAATCTTATTAATGAAATACATAATTTTATGATATCAAATATATATCTTGAAAGTATATAAAAAAGTCTAAATTGTTCAAAGTACATATATATGGTTAAATAATGAAAGTCTAAACGTGTTATACCAAATCACGTTATGTTCTTTATAAAAGAAAACACTTTTCCTCGAAGGATGATTCGTGTCTTTCCATGTGACTGCGTGCTAATTTTAGAGATGCTTTGTCCACTATCAACGAATTGTCTTTTGTTCATCGCTCACGAGATTTATTTTGTTGTACATGTATTACAACCAATTATTAATGTCTTATGCTAACTTTAATTGTTCCATATATCTTATAGAAGAGTTCTTTGTCGAGAATTCGAAAATCACGTGGCAGCGATTGCACAACATAATTAAAAATTGCAAGTTATTACGCCTTTTCATTTAAAAGTTTATTTATTGAAAACAATATTGTCTTAGCACTTTTGAAATTGTTAATACACCATGTCTTTCACAAATTTAACTTCTGAACACATTTTTTAATGTTCTAACAGAAACTCGGAGAACTGCCATTCATAGGTCTTAGAGCAACTAGCCCCAAACGAAGACTGATCTAAGCACGAGATTTTTCTCTCTTCCGCAAGAGAGCTGTTCCGGTAAACGTTACCAAAGTTCAACATACTCCCCACATAACACAAAATTTTACATATTCTATTTATAAAAAACAAATTATACTAAAATTGACATTATTACATATTTGGTTTTCTTGAAAATCTATTTTTCTTTTATTTATGAAGTTATTGAATAAAATTATGATTTGAACAGCCTGTTTTCGGCGCTAAACCGCGGATTTTAAATCTATTACAAATTATGATTTTTCACATCACCACAAAACCCCACAAAAGATTTGTATTACAATACAAGTATTGTACTATAAATCTTTTCTATATATATAAACTCAATTCGAAAGAAAAACCCAAAATGTGAAAAATTTTTCAATAGATTTTCAAGATTCCTTATTTCAGCAGTTAAGGACCTCATAAAGAAAATAAGTATCACTAGTATACCTAATTTAAGAAAGATTCTCTTTTTACATAAAAACTAAAAAATCTATTTGCTAAAATCCTATTTCACTATCTCAATTTATTTGAGTCATCATAACTCATAAATATTAAAATATACGAATCAATTAGTGCTAAGCCTTATCTCTATTTATCCAATAAAACCCATCATCAGTTTCCTTTCCAACCTCGTTGGCGGAAACTTTCCATCAACATTTTTTTGTTGACAGGATCCCGTCACTCAAAGCTTATCTCCCAGACAGCCGTCTATATACCTTTTTTTACGTCTCATCCTCTTTGCCAAGACGACATTTCTACATCCTTTGAAAATCTACCTTTGACTCTAGATATTCATCTGAATCATTTTTTAATTAAACACAATTACAATTTAAAACCTCTCATTTTTAATTAATATTTTTACGAAATTATTTACTTATTACTCAACATTACTTCAATTCACCTTAAACTTTTCAATTATCATCTTATATTATTACTCATTTTAATTTAAACCCAATAACTATTTATTCTTTATCAATTCTCAATTACTCTTTGTCTTGCTGGGATAACATGTTAACTACTGATTTTACAATTACCAAAAACTCCTCTCTTCAACTAAAATTCAACAATATAACATCATTATTATCAAAAAGAAATATAATTACTTACAAAACTCATCTATTTATTTAAAAATTACCTCTTTAGAACTGTATTGTCTCTCAGTATCCTATCTTAAAATTATTTCCATCTTATCTTTCATATTTTAATAATTCAAGTTGCATTAATCCCCAAACAAATTCTTCATAATAAAAAACTCCTTATTATTTACCTATATTCTTTCATAAATAATCTCCTTATTTCAACGTAGCTTCCTTTAAAAATCATAATAATCGTCGTTTATCCGCAGAATTCCTCAAATCTCCTCTTGTTTCATTAAAATCGTCGCATATTTCCTTTATTTCATTAAAATCGTCGTATATTTCCTTTATTTCATCGCAGTACTCAAAAAACCTCTTAAAAACTAAAAATTTACCATTAATGCAACCTAACTACCTTTTTTATAAAAGTTTATTAACAGAACAACTTCATTTTAAATACCACTTTACTCAACAATTCTGTAAAGTCATCATCTTCATATAAAACTCAAAAATCTCTCATTTAAACTACTTCTTATTAAAATCTTCTTAATCATCTATTACTTGTATACAAAAACTTCAAAAAATAAAAAAATTATCATTGCTTTCCCAGCTAACACCTTATTTCATCAAAATCTTTAGACACCTTTATCAAATAACTTCTCACAATCATCTATTGTTTTAAATTCAAACCTTATTTATTAAAAAACGTTAATTATTTATTTCATTTATAAATTTCATCAAAATCTCTTTATCATTATTAATTTATTATTCCTTCCTTTAAAAAACAAAAACTTAACCTCCTTTACTCATCATTTAACATCAAAAAAAAAACTTAAAAACTTTATTATTATCTGTCTTGGCAAAACTCACATAAATTCTCAAACTTTACACAACTATTCTTCACATTCTCAAATCATAAATCACTTAAAACTAACAATTTTTTATCTCATATTATCTAATAATCCTTAAAATTTATCAATGTCAAACATACAACTTATCGTTTTACAATTTAACATCTAATTACCTATTCTAATCAGCTAATCAACATTTTTACAATTTTATAGAACTTTTAACTTTATTCCATAAAAACTCTCCTTTTGTCACGTCCGGTTTATTCTTACTTATACAGATCGATCACTTCTATATATCCTACAATTTGTTTTCAATCAACATCTGTCTAAAATTTATTACATGAAGTTTTTTTTATGTAATAATGTCACACTTACTTATGCATTTTTCTTCCTAACCTCTCCTACATAGGTTCTTCTAACCGTCTACTTTATACCGTGCATACTTCTAATTGCTCTTTAGACTCTTACACAGAGTAACATGTTGTGACGTTGAAATGTGCAGTGGTTGAATGCAATATCCCTACTTGATTCAAGATAAAACCCAAAACACATCCCTATTTCACAACACGCCCTCTTATGCAGTCTCAGAATGCCTTATTCTTACGAATAAAACATTCTATTTTGACTACACAAACGCTCAACCATCCACCCAAGATGTTCATGTACTCCTTAAATGCATCTACACGAAGAAAATTTTAAAATTCATAAAAAATTTCATTAAAATCGTTTCATCCGAAGTTGAAATAATGTTTATTTTTACCAAGTTTATTACTAGCATCGTCGATTTTTTGTTTATGTAATCCTTTCTAGATGTTATTTTTCAAATTCAAAAAGAAAATTTTATTTTTTAAAATTTATTCTAAATTCTTTACTCAAAAATTTACTTTTAATTCTATTAAAGTTATTTAAGTAATCTACTTTTGTTCTTATTTACTTTATTTAAAACCAATTATCCTTTATTTAAGTAGTTTTTCATTTGAAAACGCAAGTTAATTTTCGATTATACGTCAAAAGTTTTTTTATTTTCAGAACAATAATTCTGTCACACGCTGTATCTCGTCTTAATGTCATGCAAAGGAATTCTAGGCCTGGTTTAAGCATAAACAAGTCCCCTCGATATGAGACAATCCTTATCTGTCTACTGATAAGACATGAAACCCTTTTAGATCCAATACAGTCTACAGATGAATCTCACTCTGTCACATTATTGAATATTTAATATTGAATATTATTTCTTCAACACTACACTGGATCCTCGCTTCGAACTAACTATCTTATCTATGTCACGTAAAATCAATATTTATATTGGAATAAACAACATTCAGAGTTATTTACTAACAATCTTGCAGCTCCAATGATCCTCTCATCTAGCTAATCTGTTTTCGTCACGTTTTCTAAATATTAAGATCTTAATAAACATATAAAGTTGTTTACTGCTATAATCCAGCGTCTTTACTTTACAAATACCTAAACGTTTTCTAAAACTAAACTCTTAATATTTTACGCTTGGCTAATAATTATTTTCTATATTTTTGTCTTAGCTTACAAAATTCATTAGTACACACAAATTATTAATATTCATAACTCTTAATTATCTATTTTCAAACTTAAACTTATTTATTAACAAACTTCTTATTCTAATAATTATTTTTCAAAATCTAGTCCGTGTGTTTATAAAAAATGTCTTTACATTTATTATTAGTTGTTCCAAATTTCAATTGATTACAACTCAATTATAAATTATACATTTTTTACGATGGTTCCCAGATTGGTGAAAGATTTTAAAATACATGATTTGATTTTTGTAAATATCTCTAGCGTTAAATACCTCTGTCCACATGGACAATTTGTCTTGCCTAGTCATCACAACAGACCCTTTCCTAACAAAAAATCTCCCTTTGTTATTGTCTCGGAGTGTTGACAAAATACCTTTCTCTTTCTCCCTCTCAGGCATACCATCACCCCTCCTTCTCTCAAACATCTTAGAATCTAATGACCTAATTTCAACATCTGTTCGTTCAGGAATTCTAACCCCACCATTCTTATACACTAGTACAAAACCTTCTTTTACTATTTCTACATTTTTACTTTCAAGATTATATTTAAAGTTAGATTTCTCACAAAAACTTTTAATTTCTTGTTCTTGGGTTTGAAAGATACTCTTAAATTTTATCATTACATAATTTTCAAACTCTACTTTTTTATGACCCATTTGTTTTTTAAAATAAACAGCTGATACCTTCGTTATTAGATTATTTACTTTTACTTTGTTTTTCAAATTACTTATACCTATTCCAACCCCACTAGACATATTAATTTCAACGTTATTTGCTGTTTCTGGATATACCTTGTTACCTAACCCATTATTCATTATTTTAGAAATTTCTTGAACACAATCATTCACACAATCGTCTTCTATTATTATCAAATCATTTGACATGTTATTTATCTCATTAAAACTGTTAATTTCAATTTCAGCTATTGCTTGATTTAAATTGTTATCTAAATTATTAATATTTTCTACCAAAACACCTTCTACACTATTAATCTGTTCAAATTCTACTTTTTTCTCACAATAGCTTAATTCAAATTCTACTTTATTATTAGTTTCCATTACATTAATTTCCATTTTAAGATTCTGTTCAAATTTTACATAATTTGGTTTTAATTCAACCCTCATTTCTTCAAATTTTTTACACATTGCTTCTTTTAAATCTAAATTATCTTGTCTTAGCTCTAATTTACTCAGTTTTAAATCATTGTCTATTTTATCCAGTTTAACATTATTCTGTTCAAGTTTAATATTAAAATTTTCCAGCTTAGTGTTAATTTCTAGCTTATTTTGATCAAATTTATTATTAAAGTCATCAAATTTATTATTTAAATCTTGTTTCAAATCTACATTATTTTGTTCAATTTTATTATTTGTTTGTTTAATATCATTACTTATCTTCAAACTGCTTTGTTCAAATTTATTTATTAACAATTCATATATTTTCTCCATGCTCATACCTTGATCATTATTTGTTCTACCCCCATTTACTCTATTCTGCTCAATTACACTAACCTGTTCCATTACCCTAACCTCTTCAGCTCTTAATTCCCTATCTGAATTTTCTTCTACTATTTCTACCCCTGATGTTTCTACTAATTTTTTATTCATATCTTCACACTATCCTTTACTATCTAGAATCCTATCACTATCAAACCCATTAAAATCCGAACCTGAACTACTAATTTTACTCATACTTGAACGTCTACTATTACTATTATTACTTATTTCTTGATCTAAAAAATTTTGTGCAAATTGTTCATTTGTTTGCTCATTACTTTGCGATTCCTTCTGTAAATTATCAAAAATATCCCCCGTAAATTCTAATGACTCTATATTATTTAAAGAATTTTGATTTCCTAACTCTACCTGTTCATCACTATTATTAACATTTACAATTTCTGACTCCATTTTTATCTTATTATATTTAACACAAAAAATTTTAAAAAAGAATCTTTCTTATTATGATAGAGAGAGTCCTTACCTTGATTTTAAGAGTTCTCATTACCAAAATCACTGTTTATTTCGACTAAAAAGGCCCACAGTTGCGGCGACATTTGTAACATTTCAAAAATTGGATGAAGTTACTTTTAATTGTTATTTAGTTTATTAATTTGCTCGACTATAGGGCGCCAGGTTTGCTTTAGCATACCAATTTAGAAAAAAGTGAATTTAATTATTTATAAAATCTCTGGGGTCGCAAGCTCTTTTTACAGTGTACTCACAGTGATTCTGGGTTTCAAAAATGAAAACACTTGTCTCTGAAATATTACATAAAAATTTATTAAACATAAAACACATTAGATTCATGTAACAGAAATAAAAAAAGAAAAATTTATATGAGACATCTTACATCCTATCAATATTACTATCATTTGAAAAAGAATCTAATCAAATTATATTAATAACTTTAAGTTATTTAGTTGCAACTCCAAAAAATAATAAAAAAGGATTTTACTTTACTTCTCATAGCAAATATTTTAATTATAAAAAATATAATTTTTACTGAAATTGAGAATTAGTTTTATTAATAAAACAAATAACTTTATTTGATCATATTATTTTACTTAAAGACTCCTCAACAAACACATTGAATCTTATTAATGAAATACATAATTTTATGATATCAAATATATATCTTGAAAGTATATAAAAAAGTCTAAATTGTTCAAAGTACATATATATGGTTAAATAATGAAAGTCTAAACGTGTTATACCAAATCACGTTATGTTCTTTATAAAAGAAAACACTTTTCCTCGAAGGATGATTCGTGTCTTTCCATGTGACTGCGTGCTAATTTTAGAGATGCTTTGTCCACTATCAACGAATTGTCTTTTGTTCATCGCTCACGAGATTTATTTTGTTGTACATGTATTACAACCAATTATTAATGTCTTATGCTAACTTTAATTGTTCCATATATCTTATAGAAGAGTTCTTTGTCGAGAATTCGAAAATCACGTGGCAGCGATTGCACAACATAATTAAAAATTGCAAGTTATTACGCCTTTTCATTTAAAAGTTTATTTATTGAAAACAATATTGTCTTAGCACTTTTGAAATTGTTAATACACCATGTCTTTCACAAATTTAACTTCTGAACACATTTTTTAATGTTCTAACAGAAACTCGGAGAACTGCCATTCATAGGTCTTAGAGCAACTAGCCCCAAACGAAGACTGATCTAAGCACGAGATTTTTCTCTCTTCCGCAAGAGAGCTGTTCCGGTAAACGTTACCAAAGTTCAACATACTCCCCACATAACACAAAATTTTACATATTCTATTTATAAAAAACAAATTATACTAAAATTGACATTATTACATATTTGGTTTTCTTGAAAATCTATTTTTCTTTTATTTATGAAGTTATTGAATAAAATTATGATTTGAACAGCCTGTTTTCGGCGCTAAACCGCGGATTTTAAATCTATTACAAATTATGATTTTTCACATCACCACAATCAGCCATTAATCTTCAGTTTAATTTTCTGAAGTTTGAATCATCATAATTATATTTGATGAAAATTGAATAAGATTTTTCTTTCTTGTAGCGAAACATTTTTATTTTCCAACACACAATTGTTTCTTTTCTAAAGAAAGATCATGCACTTTTTTCAGATTGAGTTGTGAAGTTAAATATAATTTACTGGATGACTTACTCCACTGTTGGAATGGACAAGATATGTTGTCGATCATGTTGTTCTATTCATTCTTTTATTTCATTTTGACAAATTTCCTTAGATTATTGGCTGATGCAACACTTAGAGATCATTTTTAAACAGACTCTCACAAACTTCTCAAAAGTTGTGAAAAAAAAATAAATGACATAAATACAGTATATAAAGGCACACAATATACTCTTGCTGTCTTTCTTGATTCTTGTTCTTCTTTCCTATTTTCCCAAAACTGTTTAAATATTCATCTTTCTCTTTATTAGAAAATGACTTGCTGCATTTAAATGAACAGTGTCCACAAGAGAAGACTTTCCTCTCCACTCATTCATTCATTCATACTGTTATATACGATTTACCAGAAACCCTCAAAACTTTCGCTTTTTACGTTTGGCTAAGGTAGAGGTTTTTTTCTTATTATTTCTCCACTGGCCATAAATTCATCTTCTGAACTTCATTGTTCTATTTCCGTATGTTTTTTTACTAAATGATTTCTCAATTATTTTTATTTGTAAAATCCATTTGCAATACAAACAGTCGAAATCTTTTTGAGACATCATTTCGTTGATGAAATGGGTGTCTACAATTTGTTTGTCCTGTATCAAAAGGTCTGAAGTGGTTAGTAGGTCTAGTGATATTAAATCAGCTGTGGCGTAATGTTCATCAGCTAAATATTCATCAGTAAGATTTGATATTGATATTGAAAGTTGTAAATTTCATTTTGTTCAGGATTATCTGGAAGCTCTACATTATTTATATACATTATTTTTTGATATTACAGTTGAAAGATCTAAGGGCTCTGAAATAATAAAATGATTTTGTTCCACATTGTTTGCAAATAAATACGGACTTGAATTTTCTTAAAGGTGTGAAAAATTTATTTGTTCTTGATGTTCTGTAGTTTTATTGCTGAAAGTTTAAGTTTAAATTATTATTTTGCTGTTTTGTTAGTAACATACATTTTTTGGACTCTGGAAAAAAAAAAGCCTAAGTCAGTGGTCAACAAGTTATAGATTTTTTTGGATCAGTTATTCTGTTTTAAACTGTTCGGTAGGCCTAAGTATAAGAAAAGGGGCTTAGTGATTTAAATGATTTTTTGTTCTAAAAATTGTCTTTTTAAAACACGAATATTGGTGGATAGGACCTATTGAGAAATCTAATTATAACCCAACCTTACCTGATATAGCATGCATGCTATAAAATATTAATTTTACAATTAACACTGTTCAAGAATATTTATGAAATCAAAAATACTAATTTTTGAAATATTAGTACTTTAGGGCATGTCTGTTAGTTAAAGTAAGATTGGGCCTATAGTAGTATGCTAATCAGAACGAGGCGGAACTAGTCGACTGTACTAATAACCTTCACCCTTGGGTCTATTGTGCGAGTTCGGGGTTGGACACACGTCTTGGCCTGGTTCGGTGAATCATACATGCTGGCTTCAGTGTCATTATACAAAAAATTTTAATTGGAGAAATTAATTAAAACAAATAATATTACACACTGTATTTCGATCGCCTGTTTATTTTGATACGAAATATGAAGTAATCTGTTAACATTGACAAATGTAAAGTAAATAATAAAAATTGTGAATATTAAAAATGTTTGTATTTATTGAATCAAAACATTTCCAGTTGTGTCGTCAGCTCTCACTAAACTCATAGTAGTATTTGTTCCCAAATAAAATAATAGTCATTTAAAATTATTTTGTTGCCATTTTGATTTTAGCTAAATGGAAAACTATGATTTTTGGATAGGGATATAAAATACCAGAATCATTTTGTTTATAAGATTTATAAAATAATTTAAGATTAATTTAAGATTTATAATATATACAGAAATTAAGATTAATATTTAAATGGTTTTAAACAATTTATGTTTTAATTTTCTTTATGCCTCAAAGTTTGGTCAATCCCTCTGAAGCATTCTGATATATCACCTTTTTAATATACACCATCTACTGTGAGATCATTCTGTCCTTGCATTGTTAGTGTTTAAGGGAGTAAAGCAGGTAAAGTTTGTGAGAAAGTTAAGATTGATTCTTTCTCTGAGCATTATAGTTTGCACCTTGAGGAATATTTACGAGAGATTTGTTTTCACCTGGCTACTTTTACTTGCTTAATACTGATGTTTTGTGTGTTTAGTTAAATAATTAAGTTTATTGATTAATAATTAAGCTAAATAATATAACACATAATGTTGATTTTATTTTCATTATATAACAAAAAATAAATTAAAACATAGTAAATTTTGATTGCCTTTACATAGAATTTGTGAATATACAGGGTGTATCAGTGAGCAATTGAATCAGTTTAGATGCTTGGTTTCAACTGAATTCCCACTTTATCACACTAGAAGAATGTAGGGATTTTTTTCAAAACCCAGTGCTCCTAAATACAAATGGGGGGGGGAGTGGTTTCAAACCCTTTTAACCCTCCCTCTGCCTTAACAAAACGCATTCACGTTTTTTTCATCGGGTGAAATAATTTCAAAAATTTGCCAAAAATAGAAATTCTATCCCAATCATAAAGTGATCCATAGCTTTTTTTTAGGAAAAGGTCCAAATTAATCATATATGTAACTAAAAATTTGATTGGTGCAAAATTGTAAAAGTTATAAGCTCAGGAAGCAAAAAATTTCAAAAACGGAAAATGTTTTTCTAAATTCAGGCCTAAATAAATACTATAAAATGTATAGGCCTGGTTATACAAAATACACAAAAGTTTCATAATTTAGTTGTGAATAGAAATATGTAAAAACATTTACCAATTTCAAAGTAGTTTTTATGAAATAGATTTTTTTATGTCCGTACTACACAACGGCACTAAAATTTAGCCTATTTTGAAACATCAATCTAAAATGTATCCTTTACCCAAAAATGAAATTTTATATACCATATTGTAGAGAATAAATCATAGAATAGAACTGTAAACTTGAACATTTTATATAACTCACCATTTTGTAATCAGAAATTACGAAACGAAATTTCGTTATGTATGTTATGAACTCACATATCGACATAGCCTACACTGTTACTAAATTTAGCTTGTCTAAAACTAATTTCACTAAACAAACACAATAACAAACACTACACTTATTTATTTATATATAAAACACAATTTCATAAACGTTATTCACTATAAATCAGCAAAATAACATTCAATTCAGATCAAACTAACTAACCTAAAAAGTGGCTTTTTAGATACAATAATAACGGCGGTTGATGATCAACTGTAAAAACGCTCGGTTTGAGAGGGGTTTGCTAAAGCCTCAGTGGAACAAAATGTATACAAGACATACCAATGGAATCAGTGAACCTTTATCTTCAAAACCTTGTAAAAAGAATTTTACAAACACTTCATCTGTGAGAAACATATCGACTTCCAAAGAAGCTTGGTAATTGGTTGAAACCTTGGCCCAATAGCAAAGCTTTATGCGGTTGCACACAAAACCTAAACCTTAAACGTGATCTAAGATTTGAAAGCAGTGGTAGAAAGATCGAAATGCAAGCTTTCTATTGGTGTAAATATCATTGTCCTAAAGTCGGTGTGTATAACTGTTATAGATCTTGAAAGTTGACGAAATTCTACCGTTCGTCGACGCTCGGGCCAGCTGTTTAGAGTTCTGCAATTATTCCATAGATCATTAGACGTGTTAATATTCATTTTAGAAACATATGGTAAATACAAAGATTAAAGTTTGAAAAGTTTCCTTTCCAACGGTATAAAGTTTATTAAGATTGGATGACAATTAGTGGGTCAAATATTAGAATGTAGCGCGCACTGTTAAAAATGCGAAAGCTCTACAAGAACTTGTAGTTTGGCAGAGGGAGGGAAACAATTATGCAATTTTGTATAATTTTAGGTACATATCTAAAAGAAAAAATCGAAAACAATATAGGTCGTATAGTATATCAAATTAAAGAATTTTCTAAACGGATTTTTTTTGTTTTTAAAGTTTGAGTTTTACAATTTTTATATAATAAAAGGGAAGTGTAAGAAAAATCAAATAAATATACATTAGTCATTATTATTCTTGAAAAACAACAACTTATAATCAGTTAATAATCATTGTTGTATACCCATAAAGATTTAAAACAAATAATACTCTTATTTATTAATTAAAAAAGAGGGCATAAAACATAAAATTCACAAGAAAAGGAAAAAAATCCGCTTGTTTATGTTCTAACAAATGGTTGAGCATTCTGTTTTTTGGTCAGCTGTGAGCAAACTTGGCTTGTTTATAATCTTTCTCATACCCTAATGTTATTCAACACATTCATCAGAGATATTTATCATCTTAGTTATCTCTTATATCTTTTCTCAATGGACGTCCAATACAAAATGGATGTTATTGACCATCTCTGAAGTTGTGACCTCATTCAGACATCACAGGCATTCAGTATTTTCTTGCTTGTGTGAACACAACAAAATTAAAGTAACCACTCATTCTATGTGACGGAGCAGAGGCCACATAATACTTTTTTTAAAGATTTTCTTCAGTTTCCTTAATGGTTATTCCATGAAAAAATTAATGCTTTGCCCCAGTGTATGAAATTCACTTCATTTTCATTGGAGCAAAGAAACACAAACTTATCTGCTTCGAATGCTGTCAAAAATATTCTTTTACATCTTCTGAAACTTTGTGTGTTTACCTGTAAGATGCCAAATATCAAAGATACAATACAACTTGCTATTTGAACATTTATCTCTTGTCATAGTTATTGATCTATCAAACAGCCTTCATAATATAAGAATGAGAATTGTTTGTATGAAAATATGTTTATCATATTTTGGTACTGAAAGTTTTGCTTGCTGTTACATTAGAGGCACTTATTTGACGTAATCTCACAAGCAAGTCCCAACTGACATTAAAATTTATAATAACAGTTTTCTCTTCTGCTATGCAAACAAATTTTAAGCTATTCTTTTAAACAGACTTTTTTTGTAGAAACTGTTTGTAGATGGTATAATATATGGCTTGGTAAGATAGAAAAGATCTCATATTGGTTTGAATCTATAATATTAAGTTGGTGTTTACATAAATTAAGATTCATCAAATGTTTGTAGTGGCCAGATAATTTATTATCTCCATATCCAGGAAAGACAGGCTTTTGATAGTGTTAACAGGAATGATCTGCACAAGATGCTTGAGGAGTATAATACACCACTAAAAATAATACTTTAGTAAGAATGAATATGAGTAACACTAAGTCAAAATGAACACAAATGACAAGATAAGAATTAAAATTTAGTGTAGGATTGAGGCAAGAAGATAGGCTGTTTCATATTTATTTCAACTGGCCATGGATAAGGTGATCACTTTAATTGATCAGAGAGAAACAATACCGGGTGTTTCAAAATGAATAGCGGGGTTTTAACACTTTATAATTTTTATTACACAACAATTACAGCTATAAATGATACATCAAATAAAAAAGCAACTCAAACAGTTTTGTTTGTTGGCACCAGTGCACATGTGCGAGAGTGCAAGAGTCGTTCACGCGTAGCCCACAGTAATCCGTTCGGAAGGCTAGTCGTGATTTAGCAATTCCTGTAACGACTGTTTGGAGAGTTTTACGTAGACGCTTACAACTACGTCCTTATCGTTTGCAGTTGTTACAGGCTCTAAAGCCTGCAGACCATGGTTTACGTGCCAACTTCGCTAACAAAACGTTGTTACATGACGATGATGATATTCTGGATAGTGTCGTCTTCAGTGATTAATCGACTTTTCAACTTAGTGGACATGTGAACACTCATAATGTGCGGATTTGGGGCTTAGAAAAACCTCACGCGATTGTACAAGTGCAACGCGACTCCCCTAAATTGAATGTTTTTTGTGCTATATCCCGACAGAAAGTTTATGGGCCTTTCTTTTTTGGCGAAGCAACTGTAACTGGTACTTCTTATCTTGATACTATACAGTTATGGCTCTTCCCTCAGTTGAAAGATGATGAACATGAAGAGAACTTCATTTTCCAGCAAGATGGTCCGTCGCCTCACTGGCACAACGAAGTACGCGATTGGTTGAACGTTACTGTACCCGACCACTGGATTAGCCGCAAAGGGCCCAATAACAGTTTGTTTTGCACGGCCTCCACGGTCACCCGATCTGACGCCTTGCGATTTCTACCTTTGGGGGTTCATAAAGGATCTCTGTGTATGTGCCTCCACTACCAACTGACCTTCCCGAGGTAAGAAACAGAATTGAAACAGCTGTTATAACAATTACTCAAGAAACACTAATCAAAGTTTGGGAAGAACTCGCATATCGTCTTGACGTGTGCCGTGTGACGAATGGTGCTGACATTGAACACTTGTAGGAAAACTCTTTGAGTTGCTTTTTCATTTGATCTGTCATTTATAGCGGTAAGTTTAATGTAATAAAAGTTATAAAGCGTTAAAACCCCGCTATTCATATTGAAACACCCGGTATTTGTAAAATCTTTACATATACCTTTGATATTGCAATTTTTACTCAGACAATAAGCACTATGAGTATAGGGAATGTATGGACTCGTATGAGAAGACAATGACTGAAGAATGAGATTTAATGCAGAGCTGGATGGGCCAATTGAAGGTCAGAATGTTGTTCAATTTATTAAGCTTCAGAGAATACAGTTGTTTGTATAAGTGTAGAGAATGTAGAAATACAGGATGCCCAGAAGAATGGTAAGAGAAGTGATTCACCATGAAAAAGAAAAGGTAGACCAAGATGGAAGGATTATTTTTATATAAGTCTTAGGAATATGAAAGTTATAGGATGAAGGAGACAAGGTGCAAATAGAGAAGATTGGAGGAGGCCTAGGGCTGTAGTGCCAGATCAAGAAAAAAAAGTTAATGGCGATACTCTATCCTGAAACAGCTGTTATGCGACAATATTGAAACACTTGTTGTTGCTAGAGAGTATATATTCCGTGGGGGAGCTTTGTTCATGATGCTGTTGATAGAGCATGCCCTTACACAATGCCCTTACTGTGTTTAATAAATTTTTCTTTATTATAATTATATTTGTGTTTTAATAGGTGTTATTACTGTTATTTATTATTATTCCATTAAATTTTTTTTTTTGTATTTGTTTTACTCTTTGTAGATATCTATTTATTTCCAATGTTTTAATAATATTTTAGTGTTCTAGTATAAATATTTTGACACTTGTTATATAAAAGAATTTTTGCCAACAACATAAGAAATAAAGTAAATGAATTAATAAATGTAAGTAACAGTGTAATACATAAATTAAGGTTGTAATTAATTATTATATTGTACATTTTTCAAATGTTGTATTATTTTACCAATTAAGTGTATTTTTGTCATTGCTGAATTGTTTTGTTGAGACTTTTGTTTAGTGTTCATCGTGTATTTTTATGTATTGCATTAATTGTTGTAATTTATAATATTTAATTTTTTAAAGATAATTTTATAGTTTTCATATTAGGATCAGTATTTTCATGTTATTAAGTTAAATATATCATACAATGTTAGTATTGTATCAAAGGATATTAATAAAAAAAAGAAGGAATACCAGCTCCACTGTTGATATTAAGTAAAGTAAGTTTTTACACATATTAAATTAGTGGACCATTCGGCACAAATTTCCTAATGAAAATAGTAAAATGAAAATTTTAAATATATCATTTTTATTTGTATTTATACGAACGAAATATACTTATTTTTCAATAGAATTCCTACTTACTTCTATGTACATACTTAGTACATCATTTAACTAGTTTTGAATTCCATCCTGAAAGAAACTTTTGAATTGGTGTAACCATTTTGGACTGTTTCTGAACAAAAATGGTTCCCTCTTCTTTCAAATGGTCCAAATAGTTGAATATCACTTGAAGCCAGGTTAGGACTGTATGGTTGATGGTCCAGCAGCTCATAATTGAGATCTTGAAGACAATGGAATGTTGTTTTGGTCATTTGAGATCGAGGATTATCCCAAAGTAAAATCATACCCTTTTAAAAGCTTATCACGACTTTTGGACTTGATTTATGCCTTCAGTGGTCCCATTAGTTGTTAGTAGTTTTTACTAGTCACGGTTTTATTTTTTAGTGGGATGTCTATAAAATGTAGACCTTCCATATTCCAGATTATCGTCATCATCAATTTTCCGCAGATATGTGAGTTTTAAATTTGTTTACCATAGGTTGCTGCTTGTTCTCAGGTTCAGTTGGGGCCCATATCTCATTTAGTTCAGAAATGAGCCTTCATCTTCCAAACGTTTCAAAACCTGGGAAATTTTCTAATGATTCGCTTCATAAAATGTTAATTGATCGTAAAATGTTAGTGTGCACCAAATTTTCAAAAGTTTTAAGAATAATGGACAATTAAAAATACTAGATCATGGCATATATTCCACATATTTGCAACTTATCAACTATAATTTGTCAATTTTTGAAAATCATTTGTTTAATCATTTGTCATTCTTTGAAGTGGAAGGCTTACGTTTTTGATACAGAGTGAAATCCTTCCTTTTTTGTAGTGTGATCAATCCATTCATAGATCTTACTTCCACTCAAACAACTCTCCATATTGTTGCATCATTCTACGAATAATTTCTGCTGGTTTTACTTTTTCAGAATTGAGAAAACATGTCACTATCCCATTTCTTCTTTGGTGCAATCTGATAAAGGAGCAATCATTTTAAATTGACTTTAAACTTAACCACATACATTGAAATAATATTTCTAATAAACAAATGATTTGTAGCAGAATATTAATTGTTACATGTCATGTGATTGAGAAAGAAAAAAAATTCCTTTATTATCTACTTCCTCTTGTACTTGATGCTTAATTGTATTTCTCAGTTATTTTGAATTTAATATGCAATACTAAGTTTGTATATTAAAAACAAATTATAGTAATTATCGAAAAATGTTTTTTAATGCTTGTAATATGTTTGGAATCTTGAAAGCTTTAGTTATCCATAAGATCACCAGTTAAATAATTATATCTAAACTTGTTCATCCATTATGTTAAGAAAACGAATTTTTTACTTATTCTATGTTTATTACACTTTACGTCTTCAACTTAATATAGGTTGGTTATATAGGAATTTTTCACTCTACTCTTTACTATGCTGGTTTATTGGTAGATAGTTTTTTTCAAATTTTTAATCTTATGACATATATGTTTTAGCAACTATTATTTTGAAAGTATTTTACTTTTTAGATACTGGAAGCCCTGCACGCAAACGAAAGAGAAGGAATGGCAGTACTATACCTATGCCAAAAAATGCAGTTTGCCTGTTAAATGAATTACGCCCTGGATTGTTGTATGAAACCATTAGTCAAACGGGCCCAGTTCATTGTCCCATTTTTACTATCTCTGTAAAGGTAAGTTTATAAATCAAACTTTCTACATTTAAAAATTAGAATCATCGTTTAAATTTTTTATTTAGTAGAAGGTGAGGAAATGCAACAATGCTATCATAAAGCCATGAATTGTTTAACTGTCTGTGATTAAAACTATAGAGTTTTAATGAGTTAACATTCATATCGAAACTATCTTAATTATGTTTCTATTCGGTAATCTTGGTGAAGAAATGCTTGTGGCAGTGTAAAATTTGTTAGTTTTATAGATTATCCTTCTTACAGATTGAACAACTTTGTTTTTGGTTGTTTCGTATTATATTTTTGTTAAATTTAGTTTGCGTGTAAGTTTGGATCGAGATTTGTTATTGGGTTTATTTGAGGCATGGGGCTACGATTTTGTTTATCAAAATTGAATGTGGATTGTTTGTTGTTTGTTCTGGCTGCTGGTATATTGACTATTTGTGTCAGTGTGTTTATACTATCATATTTTACTATATTATTTTCCTTTTTTTGTTTTAGTATGATTTAGAAATTTTGGTTTATTTAGAGTTTTTTGTAAAATTATTTGGTAAATAGTTCTTAAACTTGTAGTTGCTTTAGCATTAATTTTTCTATTGTAATTACTCTTTCACAAATATTTGGTCTTTGTCCTTGGACGTTGGTAATGACTTGATTATTTTTTTGTGTTTCTTCTATGTTTTGCATCCATTTTTATAAATATTGCTTTTATTTCTAAAAAATGTTTTAGGAATCTTTGGTGGCTCAGATTCCGATTGTATTTTGCTTTCTAAAAACATAGCCTATATAGTGTTTGGTTTTAAGCCATTGGTGCGAAAACATTGTCACCAAGTGTGTAATCAAGTCTGTGTATTTTTCCCAAGTTATATTTCCGTGTTTTTTTAAAATCTTGTATTTATTTAACATACACAGTAAAACAAAACAAAATTAAATAATTAACACAACTTGACCAATCCTAATAGGATCGACTAAAGTCTTATTTCTCCAATACATCATATTTTGTAGGGTTAACATTAACAATTTGGTCCCTTCACTATTACTCACTAAGTCTTATTGAACTAGATCATGAGGTTTGGTTCTATTAAGGCGATGAACATCAGTAATAATGTTGTCAGTCATTGTTTTCATAACCTGATTAACGTGAACTTGAAGATGTTGTTTATGCCTCAAAGCCATCTTCTTTATTTCCTCCTTCACCATATTCACTTTAAGATCTCGGTGTAGATCACTGTTACAGATGTACGACGAAGCCTGAACTATCCATCTAAGCACTTTATTTTGAAATTTTTGAATAATCTTCATATTTGATTTCCTTGTGCAGCCCCACATTTGAATGCCATAGGTTAATACAGGGTTTAGGACTTGCTTATAAATTAGAAGTTTGTCATGGGCAGACATCTCCGAGTTTCGACCAAGCAACCAGTATAGTTGCTTGTATTTTATATTCAGTTTTTCCTTCTTTTTCTTCACGTGTACCTTCAATTATAGCTTAGTATCGAGGGTCACGCCAAGATACTTTGCTGTTTTACATGGGATAATATTTTGGCGTTTATTATCAACAGTATTGACACTAACTTTTTATTAGTGAAATGAATATAAGTTGATTTTTTCATTTATTCTAATGCGCCAACACTTAGTCCATTCACTCACAGGGTCTACAGCTCTCTGCAGTTTATCTGTTGCAATTTCAGCATCTTTTCCAACAGCTAAGATAGCAGTATCGTCGGCAAAAGTCACCATGGTAGTATTATTATCTTGAGCTTTTTCATGGGTAAACAGTAAATAAAGTGTTGGGCCAAGAACACTTCCCTGAAGTACTCCTGCTGTTATTTTTTCTAATTCAGATAGCTTGTTGCCATGTCTAACATGATAGTATCTATTTGAAATATACGAATTGAGTATTTCAAAATACTGCCTGGGAAGGTCTTGATTAAGTTTAAATTGTAATCCTTCATGCTAAACTTTAAAAAAGCCTGCACAACATCAAGGAAGACTGCTGCACAAACCTTATTTCTTCGTGTTTTCTCAATTACGTTTGTAAAGCGATGAACTTGATTGATTGTCGAGTGTTTTGCTCTAAATCGAAATTGGTGTGGTGGAATTAGTTTTCTGTCTATACAACTTTCATTAACCTCTTCAGACTTAGTTTTTCCATTATTTTTGATAAAATGGGTAATAAAGAAATAGGTCGATATGAATTAACTTCATAAGGCGATTTTCCTGGTTTGGGTATAACAATTACTTCAGCAATTTTCCAGTGTATGGGAAAATACATTATTTTGAAGCAAGAATTTATGAGTTTTAATAATTTACTCAAAGCTTTCATGAGTAGTTATTTTATTATTTCTATTGTTATTAAATCATACCCTGGTGCTTTTTTACAACGAAGTTTACAATTAGTTATATTTATTAATTCTTTCACAAGAGGAATATTTGATGCATCGATTTTGGTTATATTTTTTCTTTTTGTTTGTTACGACATCGAATGAAAGATATTTTCCAAGTGTTAAGCAAAAAGAAATGCCTTTTGTTTTGTATCGCGTGCCCATTGACCACTAGACATCTTCAATGGTGGATTTTGAATTTTAGGTCTTTTTATCCTTTTAGCTGCTTTCCAGAGTGAGTATTCAGTATCCTCTCTTGCCGTTAACTCACTTACAAACCTAATTATAGATTCGTTCCTTATTGATTGAATGAGTTTTTCAACTCATTACTAAGTTTGTTGGCCTTTGATTTATCATCAGGATATCTGGTTTGTTGCCATTTTCTACGGGCTTTCCTCTTTTCCATTATTAACTCTCTCACTTCCATGGGATAACTTATTACATAATTTTTGTTTCCCCACTTCTATGAGGTGTACTCTCCTCAGCTGCCTGCTGTATATCAGCAATACATTTTTCAACCTCACTATCTATTTGTGTCTTTGTATCAAGTTAAACCTACAAATCCATAAAATGTTCCAGTTTACCTCTGAACATGTCCCAATTTGTCCTTTTATTGGTCAGAGTAGGCAAAACCTGCTTCTGAATTATTGTTTCTCCCAATGTGAAAATCACTAGAGAGTGATCGGAAGAAAGGTCCTCATTACTCTTCACATTCATATTCACTGTTAATACCTTTAAGATCGACGAAGTCTATCAGATCTGGGACTTTGGTTGGATCAGTCGGCCAGTATGTTGGTGAGCCCGTGGATATGAAACTTCACTTAATCTCTCTTCCTACTTGATAAAGTTCCCTTCCTTTTGAAGTCACCACTCTGGAACCTCAGAATGTATGTTTGGCATTAAAATCGCCACCAATGATAAAGTAATCTCCTAGGTTCTTAAAAAGATTTAGATAGTCTTCCTTCTTAAGACAGTGCCTAGGTGGACAACAAATGGCTGACATTTTAAATCTCTTTATTGTTAGCGTGGATGGTTATTGTTGTTAGTTGCATCATTAGTTCTGTTATTTTCAGTTGATCATTGTGCATTATACTCTCTTTAATTAAAACTGTTGACACTCCTCTTCCTTTCTCCGCCGGATATGGTGCATGCTAAAAATCATAACCTTTCATTTTAATATAAGATGGCTGAATGAAATGTGATTCTGAAATCAAGCAAATGTCAATTCTTTCATTTTGTAGAAACATTTCTAATTCTAATAAATGGTTAAGCAGACCATTAGCATTCTAAGTAGCAACACGCAAAGTATGATTAATCTATTTGTTAACTATGTCTCCTTTAATTTCTTTGATTAACATCCTGATAGTTTCTTCCTGATCATCAAGTCTCCATATAACATGTTTTAATAGTTCTTTAATGAAATAATTTTCCTTTACTCTTTCATTTTAGACAATTTTTGCATAGGTTTTTGAATTTTGCGTTTGATTACTATTGCCATTGTTTGTAAGTGCTTTATCACTTGCCATCAATTTAGATTTTGTTATAACATGGATCTTCCGTCAAGCTAAGGCTTGTTTATTTCTTCTATTCTGATGTTCCTTCGCAACTGGACATCCTTAGTAGCTTGCAGAGTGGTTATCTTGGTAGTTAACACAGTTAGCTGACTGACACTTACGTATAAGGAACACAGCTGTCGAATGTTATGCAGCGCATTTGACGCATGTACGTTCTATTTGATAATAACCCTGAGTATGACCAAAGAGTTGACATTGTTTACATTGTGGAATTAAGTTAGTATTCTTCCATAATGGTTCAATTTTAACAACAATTCCCATAATTGACCTTAAATTAAATATTTTTTCAGTATTTTTTCCTTTATTGAAGGTGAGCATAAAGAGCAGCATTCCTATTTTATTTGTAATTCTTCCATCTTTTGAATTTTCCCTTGATTCTTTCCTAATTATATTTTTTGCCTCCATGATGTTATATCCATTTAATTTTAAGTTTATATCTTCTTATTTACAAGTACTATCCAGTCCCCTTGCAACAACTCTCATTGGTTTATTGACTTTATCTTCATAAGTATGCCATATATATCTCCATCTGGTACGTTTATCTTCCATGCTTCTTTTGCCAAATAAGTAATACTTCATTTCTTTCTCACTTATTTCTAAAGTCAATTGTTTAAGATCATGATATGTTGCAACTCTTGTGACATATATAGATGGAGGTGCATGTACAATAGTTATAGGTTTCTCATCATTCCTGAACTTTGAAGGATCATTTACGCTTGATTTAATTGGATGGGATTGAGAATCACATTTGTTTTGATCAGGAGACCAGTTGGGTGATGAACTTACTTTTCTTTTCTATCTTTTGTTACCTACCCCACTTCCTTGTTTAATTCTGGCTTCCTTGGCAATTTATTTGTGTTTCTGGCTTCCAACCATTAGCTTTTGCAATGCATATTTTCTGATGATAAAACTGTGATATTGTGTGGGTTGGATTAAGGGTATTTTTTCTTTCCTTCCTATTTTTTGGTTTGTTATGTTACTCATTTTAAGTTGTTTTATTTCTTCGTTAATTGCTTGTTCCAGGTTTTGTATGTTGGAGCATATTTTTTTAACATTATTCTGACATATACGTGTGTGTGTGTCTATGTTTTGTTAACTCTTTTGAATTTTAGTTTTTTGCATATATGTTCATTTAAGGCTCCTGAGTTAAAAAAAGAGGTCTTTGGAATGATGTATGTTGTCTGTGTAATGGTTGATTTGGATGCCAGATGTGAGGACCGATATTTTGGCCATAACTCTGGTTTTTTATTTTGACTGCTCAAAATTGGTATAGCTTCATAAGAAAAATTACATTTTTCTCAAAATTGGCTGTAGCGATTTTGATCAAATTTTATTCAAGTGTAGCCTCCAAGAACACAAATAAAACAGTTTGGTCGCCACCCCTTCCAAAAATCTCGGTTTATTAGTTGTCAGTAAGAAACAACAAAATGGGCCATGAGGTGATAAATGATGAATTTATCAAAATCGGCTGCAGTGAATTTGCTCAAGTGTAGCCACCAAGAACCCCAAAAAAAACGGTTTAGTCACTATTTCTCCGAAATAGCCGCTTCGAGAGTTGTTAGTCAGAAAACAAAAAATGGATAATTTCTCAAAATGTTCGTAACTGATTTTGACCAAATTTTAATGTTATGTTAATATTAATGGACCAATTAATAATTGGTAAAAACATAAAAGCTTGATTTTAATCAAATTCTATTTTTGGTGAGGCCATATTTATAACAGAAGCGAAGCAATTTTAGGCCCTATTTAAATATCTACATTTTTATCAATGACAGGGTCAATGGTTTATTTTCAAATTTTAATGGCATTTTTGGTCATTATAGTTTTGGTTGGTTTGTATTTGGTTTTTGGAATAAGTGAGTGAGAAAGTTTTTGCAATGTTTTGTACTGTTTATACAATTCGCTACTACTACCACCACTACCAATTGCCGAGGTTTTGTTCACAGTAAAAGTACTACAACGGAAATTTGTTGTATGGGATTATATTTTGGTCAAAAAAGAGAAAAATCAAAATTTAATCCTAATACAAGGTTTGGCTGAATTGTAACCAACTTTGCTGCTCAGGGCGAGTCGGTGAAACTGACCTATGCCTAGGTCTAAAGTCAACTTTCGCCTACTCGTTTTGACAGTAAAATCGTATGTTGGTAGATTTTGAATAAAAATTCATATTTGATGAATTATGAAAATATGAAATAATAATGTTAAAGGATGTGCAATTTTAGTACAAGTTGTATGCAATACAGATCTATTACGGTTATTTCATATAAACTAACATGCGCTACAGCAAATTTAAATGAAGAATTTAAAAAATTTCAAAATTAATCAAATTCAAAAAACCTTGGTATTTCTGTAATAAATAAAGAATTATAAGAATAAAAGATTCTTGAATAATTGTTGAAAAAATTAATATATACAGTAGAGTCCCGCAAACTCAGCGTAATGTGGACCGGAAGTGTGCCGAGTTTGTGAAATGCCGGGTCATCGGGAATAAGGGCAAAAAATAAATTGTAATTGAAACACCAAAGTGGTGGCAATATCAAACGATTTTGTCAATAGCGGTATCCCATTGTCGGCGGCGTAAAAACACCGCGGCATTAGCACCCGTCGGAACAGCAGACATACACCTGCAAAAACGTTTGATGGGCCGCTTTTTTTCCACGATTCAATTTAGTATACATTATGGAAAATATATCATTTCTTTTCAGTTTTCTTTGATTGGTTATGATCTACGCACAGTATATACAGTAAATAAAAATGAGCGAGTTACGAAAACGAAAGCGTGTGTTGGTTTCGATTGAGATGCGGTTAAATGTGTTAAAAAGACTTGACAGAGGGGAATCTGTAAAAAAGCTTTGTGACCGTGGGAAAAGTACCATCAACGATTCGAGCGATCGAAGTTAATGCCCACTTTGGGATCTGCCGAACTTTTACGAACATCGCTGTTTTTAGCAATATATTTTTCCCGTCAGGGTCGCCGGGTTATCGAGTGCCGGGTTATCGAGTGCCGAGTTTGCGAGACTCTACTGTATATATATATATATATATATATATATAGAGAGAGAGAGAGAGAGAGAGAGAGAGAGAGAGAGAGAGAGAGAGAGAGAGAGAGGGAGAGAGAGAGAGAGAGAGAGAGAGAGAGAGAGAGAGAGAGAGAGAGAGAGAGAGAGAGAGAGAGAGAGAGAGAGAGAGAGAGAGAGAGAGAGAGGGAGGGAGGGAGGGAGGGAGGGAGGGAGGGAGGGAGAGAGGGAGAGGGAGAGGGAGAGAGGGAGAGGGAGAGGGAGGGGGGAGGGGGAGGGAGAGAGATAATGCTGCAAATATCTTTACACTATACAGTAAAATAAAAAAAGTATTAAAATTCAACATAAAATATAAATTATGAGGGAACAAATGTGAGTTGGTTATTTTTATTACCTCACACGGATTTTTGTAAATGCCAGGACAGTAATGTGTTTGTTCTTGGTGATACCAATATAGTGTGATCACTTTGCTAAGCAATAATGCTGCGAATTGTTATTTGCTTGAAGTATTATATTAGTTTATAAATTCACCATTTATATTAACACACTCTGAAATTATAGATTTTGGTGGAAAAGTTATGAAAAACTACCAGGAAAATATGCAGGAAAACCATTAAAAAAAATCAGGAATATAAGTAACAAGTGTGTAAGTTGCTTTGCTAATTAAGTTTTAATTAATTTGGTTTATGAAAATTCAATAGTCAAATATAAAGAAAAAGAATAGTTAGTTTGACCTTCTAAGTTAGGCATCCATTTTGTGGTTGGACGCCATTTTTGCAGTACTTAAGCTTGTGAGATTCTATTTTTTATTAAATTACTTCTGTTTGAGTATTATTTCAAAAATGATTTCATATTTTTGAATTGATTTTGTTATAAAAAGAAAAAGAAACAAGGTTCAGGCTCTGATCTGTACTTACCAGGTTGATTACATGGAAACGTGGATTGTGGTTTGTACTCAATGAAAGTTTAACCAGTCATTATGGTTCTTAAAGAAATCTCTATTTTAATAACCATATTTTCTACAGATATTACAAAACAGAGAATCTTATTTCATCATTAGAAATAGCTTATCAACTACTACCTACATATTAATATCTTAGCCTAGGCATTTTATAAATCGCATAAGTAAGAGTTCTTTGTGAATAGTCTGATTTAAAATGTTTATAATTCAAAGATAATAAAACACAATTATTTATTTTGTTTATAATTCTGTTACCTTTTTGTTAAAATGAATACTTTATCTCAACGTTACTCGCGTGATACCTTCCAGTCACATCTTTTAACACAAAAAACTTTCTTTTGTTACCACATAACTATACTTTCCAAAATATATATTTTTACTTGAAACGTTCCGTCTTTAACTCAAACCGCAGTTCAGTCCTTGCTTCCTACCTTCAAGCCACGCCAAGCCAGACTGTGTTAACTAGCTGACGCAAGTGACACCCAACTAGATTATATGTAATGTTCACGTGATTTTTCTATACTTTCCGTTTCAAAAGGCTACTGAGACCTTGATGAAATTCTGCGCCTTTTTCAATTCCATCCTAGGGGGTATCACACTATTCAAACGGTACGCACTTAGTTTGATTTTATTATTTTAGTTAAAGTATTCTTGTTCAAAGTTTTTAAGTAATTTATGACTTTGAATAATTCTTAATTAATTAATTACATGATCAAATATCCTTAATATTTATATTTATTTAATTATTTATATTTTTTATTGGTTGGAGGATGTCCCATGCTTACTAGTGTTAGTAAACCACTGATTTTATTACATCATAAAATTATGTGATTTTCCGAAATAACCATGTTATTACGCCTGGTTGGTTTGATGATTGTAAATAGAATGGTGTGAGTTTTCAATCATCGCCCCCACCTGTTTCCTAATATGGTTAATAATTTCAAACGAACTTTGTTTTTACTGTGGACTTCATTGGTTAATATATCATGGGCTTTGCTTCTGATTGAATTTTCTCCTTCATAAAAAATTTACAGTTTTTTCAGTATACTAGAGTTCATGTAAGTCAATTCTCAGTATTTTATGTAGAGTTTCCTTTTTCTTTTTAATGGGAACGTTTAGTTAATAAACCATAGACGTGACACATGTCTATTGAAACCTGAACTTGTTCTGGACTCTTGTATGTCTTAACTCAATTTTATCTTAACCATTTTATAAGAAGTATGTTTTATTTATGAAATATCATAAATGATTATAGACAAAATATTTTGGCTCAAACAATTTCATTTTGTCTAGTATTCTTAGCTCCAATGGAACATATTCTACGTTATATAGTAACCTGTTAATTTATCTGCTGTATTATCAACAATTCTTTTCACATATTTGTTATTCTTATTACATGTAAGATAGTTTTTGTGTGTTAATTTTATGTCAAGTCATTATTATTATTTTCTACTTGTGATCGTCTTAATAACAAAGCTGTCTTACTCCCAACTTTGTATGTCCACTTTAAAGAAAATTATGGCTCACCAACTTGATCAGGATTTTATCATTTCTATGTCTGCTCGAAATATTGCTGTGAAACTTATATGTAACAGTACTAATTTATAGTTATCAAAAATTTGGGTCTTGATTGTCAAGGAAGTGATTTACTGATCAATTTTGCTCTTTTGCTATCCATTCTGGCCGACAGCCACATTAGGCCAATTAATCACAAACCTACTGTATATTAAGGATATAGCTACAGATATAAAAATATCTTTACAGACTGTATTATTTTTTATCAAGGTATTCATTTTTTTTTTTTTTTTTACTTCTGTACAATTGTTTGTTAGTATTGCAATTTGGTTTTCAGATTGATGGGCAAGAGGTCACTGGACAAGGTCGCACAAAGAAATTGGCAAAGCAAACAGCGGCAGAAGCAGCTCTTCGCACATTTATTCAATTTCCAGATATGCATGAAGCTTCTTACATCGCTCCTTGTGTACAGTTAAATTCTGTGGATTTCACCAATGATGTGTCATTCTTGGATAATTCAGTCTACAATGCTTTGAAACCTGATTGTAAGAAGCTGTTTCTATTTTTCACCAAGTAATATTATGTATAAATCAGTCTTAACATCATTTTACGATTTATCACTTGAGTGTAAGTGTGAATCGAGGAATTAAAAAATGACGAGAAAAACAAAATTGCTTTGTTTTCTCATATATCATTATGAAATGGACCATAGAATTCGTACATCTAGGGTAGACACATGTAGTGAAACCTAGTTTGGACACTGGGTGTCATAAACAAATCATCAGAAAATAATCTGGTCAGGCCTGATTTTGGGGGGGGGGGGAAATGTACATCTTATTCACTTAAATAATATATAGTGTTAAAAAAGCCTGATATTGAAAATTTGGTCACAAAGCTATAATTGCTAAGTAAAACTACATTTATTTCCAACATGTTAAATTTCAGTACGGTACCTGTAAGTTTTTATAGTTTTTTGTCAGCTGTATACTAAAAGAGACACACTTATATCATTATAAAAAGACAGATTAATATTTTTTGTTTTAACAATGCATTGATGTTTGTTCAAAACTAAATTTTCCTAGTATTTTACCTCTCTAAACTTCCAACTTAAAATGATAGGTTTTAACAACAGAATTGAATCAAAACTTAATTGTCTTCAACTAACTACTCACTTGAAATAAACAACATTTGTGGAAACTTTAATCAAAAAATAAAAGCAAACACACAACTTCACATAACAAACACTTTATTAGGAAGTGGATGTTTCAATAAATTAATCATCCTCCGTTACATGTCTACAAGCTTTCTATAGATATATCCATGAAAATATTTCATGAATGAACTGTTTTGTTATTTTCTTTTAATAATGGTATACAAGCTGAGTTTTATTTGAGCTATACTTTGAAATTTTGTTGTTGTTATTTTGATTTAAAAAAATGCTATTATTAGTGTCTAATTACTACATTTTATGGTATTGAACAATTATTTGGCTGCTGTTTTGGAACTCGAATATAGATTTTAATTACAAAGAAGATCTTATGACACAATGAATTACATTGCCTTTTTATCTTGAAATATTTAACACATATAATTTTTGTTATGTGTATATTTTTTGAAATAACTGGAAAAAACTGTGTGGGCACTATATTTAGATTGAATGAAGTTTGCAGTTTTGTTAAATATAATATTGAAACAATAGTTTGTATACATTAATTAAATGGGTTATGGTGTTACATTGAAATCAGTATAATAAAAAAATGTAAATGAAAGGAGGTTCACATAAACATATAATTGTTCCTTTTATATTATTTTTATTGAATAACTTTTAGTTGCTAAATTTTATTCAATTCAGCTTATATAGTCAGTAAAATATATCTGATAAAACTTACGTCTATCCCGTCTTTGAGACTGATTTTTACAATCTGGTAAAAAAATTTTTTTAAAAAAAAACACTATATTTATTTTCTGTGATTTTGTAGATGGAAATAGAGTTAGTAAAAAAGTTATATAATAATTTATAAATCTAAGATTTGGGTTCATATAGGCTTTCTACTCTAATACCATCGTTTTCCTTGGACGTTATTTCAACTACATTTTCATAAGTATGAATAAACTGTTCTTTTTGTCACTGAAATTATCACACAATTCACTCAAATCATCTTTAGGAACATGTTCTCTTATTTTTCAACACAAAGTCGTTGTTGCGAGACAATTTCCTGTTTATAAATAACAGCTAATAGATACTTAACAAGGAGATTAAAATTAATACAAATTTGTTGCAGTGTAAAGCATAAAAGAAAGCTAAAAACATTACAAAAATTTGTGAAGATTCCCAAACATTAGCGAATAAGTCATAGCCTTCTATGTTTTAGATCAGAATATTGGGCTATGAGGACTCAAGATCCTTGTACGTCAACCTAAGCTTACTGTACACTCAAAGAACCTACTAGCAAGAGAAGTCGATGCTTATGCTTTCAGTGAGGCTTAAGAATTTTTGCCCAATGCTATCATAATCATCACCTGGTTGTGAAGTCCTGAATATGGTCCTCCTCCTAGGTTTGATCCGTTCACAATATAGGATGATATGTTTAGCAATCTCTTCAGGCTGTTTACATAGCCTATAAATGGGATCACTATTGATGGTTCTGAGTGTTAGTAGATGTTTCCTGAAGGGCCCATGTCCAGTGATTAATGGCTTAACTTGTTTCATATGACCTCTACTCAACTTCACTGACTAGTTGGTAACCCGAATGTTGGTGTCTCTGACAAGCTTTTAACTAAGCATTTGCCCAGAGTAATCCTGGCAGCTTTGACAATGCCTAACTTTACCCCATCTCTTGATTGAATTGTAGGGAGTAGACTTTGTTATGCCGCAGGCTGTGCCTGGACCTAGAAAGAGGAACTTGACACCTTTTAGGCCAATCCATCCATACGTTCATTACCATGAATACCCGCATGGCCAGATACCCGGTTTAGGTTTACAGAGTTGTAGCAAGCTAGTGTATTAAGCTAAACATTATCTATGCGCTCATTCCAAGTCGGCTTACAATCTATGGTCTGTCCTAAGTATTTATAATTTCCTTAATGCCTTGTGACTGCTTTGGTAATTATTTCTATATTAGTATTTACTTCAAGCAGTCTATTTTGGATATTTCCTTTGTTACAGTTGTTTTGGTACTATCATACCATCATCAGACAACAAAACACTTTGAACATTTAAACACTAATACACAGTTTTAATGTAACAGCAGATATTTCTTGTTGAAACTCCACATTCAGGGATAAAATAAAGCAATAAAGCTTAAAGTTTCAAAATATTTTAATAATATAAATGAGCTCCAATTGTTTCGCCTTGCGGCATCATCGGACAACAATTGTAGCTCATTTATATTATTAAAATATTTTGAAACTTTAAGCTTTATTGCTTTATTTTACCCTTGTACTAATACACAATGCACAAAAACACAATGCGGATTGGTACTACCCAATTACTGTACATGTCAAATTAAAAATAATGTTTATGTGGCCACATCCCTACTCTTGCTGTAGTTAACCACTTACTTGCTGAGTAGTTAACTACAGCAAGAGTAGGATGAAATATAGTTTATATGGCACTGTGTTTAGAGATTTCATCAAGCACAATTATTATTCAAATTAGAATCAAATCTCTTTCGATTTGCCATCTTTTTATGCTTTATATAATTTTTTGTTGATTAAAATGCCAAATTGAAATATAATCGGTGTTAACATATATTGCTGAAATTCATTACCCACCTAAACATTATCGAGTATTTTCATTACTCAACCTGAAAGTCTGTTTTTTTTAACACTATGAAGTCTAACTCTCTAACACACTGTTTTCCTATTGTGCCTAGGGGTTTTGGACATGTTTTAAAAAATTGTGGTATTTGTTATATTTATTATATATGACTTATTATATATCATTTTAAACCCAAAGAAATTACCTTTTTCAATATATATACATGTAAGTACATATTTTACTCACAGTAAACACTCCTTAGTCTTGAAAAAGGGTAAAATACACACACAAATCAAAAATAGCTACACAGCACTAATAGGCCTAAGGTTGTCACTAAAAAGTCTGGATCGTTATTGTTATCAATTTTGCCCTCAGAATCAGAATAAAAAATCGGTTTATTCACATTTTCTCTCAAAATGTCACTAATTGAATTATTTCCATCACCTTGGCCTATGTCTGGCTCGGATTCGCCATCAAACAAAAGATCGTGAATTGAATAATTTTTGCCATATTTTGTAAACTATAACTAAAATATTTATATATACAAACACTAAAATACTGGGCCTAACTACTAAAAGATTACTTGTATAACTCAAAAAGTATTTAGTATTCAAGGAAAACACCAAACAAACATAACCAATCTTGATTACACTTTGTAATCAGTCAATCACTTTGTAGTAAACAAACGTCTGCTGTGTTCCTCGTAGACATGTTACGTTGCCTAGCAACAGCTTAGTAATATTTTTATTTAGTCCAAATCAACAGCACAGACCATTCGAAAATCAAAGACATACAAAGATAAATAAACAATTAGTTTTACGAAAGTGCCGAAACCCGATTATATGCCGACATCAGAATCATATAGAATTATATAGCGAGGCCCAATGTATACTCGGGGTTCAGCGGCGAGCGCTGGCGCGTCTGCCCGACCTATACTCGGGCTTAGGCTTCAGTGGTTAATGATTTTTTCATTGATTAAAATTTTAACTTTGGCAAGTAATCAATTTTGACATCTGCTGCTGAATTTTATCACCCACCCAAATATTGTCGAATATATTTGTTAGCCAACTCAAAAAATCAGGTGTTGGAATACCTGTCTTATACTTGAAATGTTGTGTATACACAGATCTCTAAATACAACATAATTTTAAATGTTTGATCACTATGTTCACTTATTAAGTTAGGAATCAAATCAAATTTAAATTTGATGATAACGTACTACTCTAAAACTGAGTAGCGATGTTGATACTCGGGTGAAATAGATACTCGCAATACTCGGCTTCGAATGATTTCAATACTCGTATTATTAGTTCGACATCGAGTATCTGCGCAGAATGATTATGCGCATTATGTGTGTGTGTGTTATATTTCTATCTGTTAGACTGATCCACCAAGTATTTATTTTTTTAAACAATATGTGATTGACACTTGTAAAACGTAATTAAATATTATCCTGCCTCGACACAAATTCAGTAATTAAACGTAAGTACAATTATTACCAATATTAATAATTTAGTTATTATTTAAAATAAGTTAATTTACTAAATTTTTTATAAAGATGGTAACCTATTAATATTTATTTAAATATAAGTAATAACAATTAAATAATAATTTAATTTACTTTTTGTTAATGTGGAAATAAATGAATATTATTGTTATTTTAAATTGAACTTGTTACCGAACCTAAATCATTATAACTCAAAATCGTATTGTTTAATTAATGTGTAGTGAAAAATCAGCTTAGAAACGAATGTAACCAAAGTAGAAATACCGAGTATTTTGTTTGGAATTGACACAACACTAACGAATATCGTTGTCCGAGGATACTCGCACACCGAGGATACTCACAGTACTCGCACATTACCTCCTCCTTGTTCCTAGTTACGAGGATTTTGTCCGAGTATTTTAGTACGAAACCGAGGATTTTAATATTCGGACTCTTCCGAGGATTTTGATACTTGGAATCACCGAGTATTTTAATTCGAACTCACACATCACTAAAACTGAGTGACATCAAAACTAGTTCTCATATGAATAGCATCAAAGCAATGAATAATATAGTTTTGTTTTATTTTCTTCTTATTTTTCATATATATTTCATTATATTTGTCTACAGAATATGTACATTTTCTATGTAATCTTTCACTTTAAATGAACAAAAAATTAAGAAGGACAAAAATTAATAAATCTGTTGGTTTACAGTAAAATTGCAATGATGATAACTGTCTTTTTTTCAGGTTTTGGTAAAGCTGAAGATCATACAGGACCAGGAGCTATGTTAAAACCTATAGTGCTACCTCGACCAGCAAATGTAATGGAGAAAAGCCCAGTTATGTTACTAAATGAAATGCGCTCAGGATTAAAATATGAATGTACTTCAAATACAGGGGAACTCTTTGCAAAATTTACCATGTCAGTAACTATTGATCAAAAAGTCTTTGAAGGATCAGGTAATTAAATTGTATTTGTCACTGTAAATCATGCAAACATAAAATCTTGTATTAAGTAAACATATGTTTTGGTTTTTGTGATACTCTATATTTCTGCTAGGATATACATCACTGATTTGAGTACATTTTTCTATCATTCCTAGCATTATCTAGGGAAGGAATTAAATGAAGGAAAGATATTATAAATCACATCTCTTAGAAGAAGAGCATATCCTAAAAGAAATGAAAGATTGTATGAAATTTTTACATTACTGTAACAAGGATAGATGGAAAATTTTGAAATATTGAAACACAAATAAAAAGGACAAAATATTATAAATTAGCAAATAAATATTCAATCAGCTATAATGTTGTATAATCTAACATTATTGATTAAATCTTAGCTAAAACAGTGAAGTGTGAAAACTAGCCATTAGCAGCAGCTAGGCTAGGTGTTAATCAATCACAGAAGAGAGAGGAACATAAATAACAAACTAAAAATGTTAAAGGGTAGCCAACTATACAATATGAAATTATGTTTTGCCTCAAAATATATATTAATTTATTTAAAATTATAATTCTTTCTTAAAGTGAAGGTGGAAATTTTACTTGACAACCCCAGGAAACAGTACTACTAAAAGTGTGTGGTTCTCATCTACTAAATCACCTCCTCTGGGTCCTTTAATAGATCTAAATACAGATTAGATAGTCTATGATATTGTATTTTCTTTGAAAACATATTTAACATCAACACAAGTATTCATAAAACAAACATTTCATACAGTCTAAGAAAACTCAATCTTTGTAATAATAGACACCACATTTTGATTTTGTAAACCTGCTTCAAAATTGAAATTTCTTACTTGATGCAGAATTTTGCCACTTGATTACTATTGATATACTCAGAGGTTCACGTGTAGAAAGTATAGCTGTGCCAGTGCCAATCTGGGTCTGCACCTTTCTTCATCTTCTTTTTCATTTTTCCTATCAGGTCTCTCTCGACTAACTATTGTTCTTTTCCAATCCTGATGCTCTTAGAGGATTCAAAGGCTATTTATCCTTAATTTTTCTTCTTTAAAAAAATTTTTTTTTTAAGGTGACGAGAAAGAGTTTTTTGCCTTTAAATCACAAGAAAATCAAATATCACTTATAATATTTTCACTTCAGTATTAGTTAACAATCAAAGCCAATAGTATTGTAATTTAATTAGAGAATGTGATAAAAACACTTAAAAAGATAGGATAACCAAGGAAAATTCCAATGAACCAAATTCACTTTGCACTAATGAATTTTGTAATTTTGTCTGGCTTACCAAAGAAAAACAAAGTCACCAATTAATATCACGAGTTTCATGTTAGTTACTAAATAACAGAAATTTTAGAGGAACGCATCAGCGATCTTTCAGGATTCTGACCCATCCCTTACATAGTCGTTCTAAGCCATCTATAATTTTAATCATGTATTAGTTCATTCCAAGTTTATAGACCATAACATACATATATATATATATATATATATATATATATATATATATATATATGCGAGTCAATTGACTTTGTCGATAGCGGTATCCCATTGTCGGCGGCGAGTCAAACGACTTTGTCGTTAGCGGTATCCCATTGTCGGCGGCATAAAAACACTGCGGCATTGGCACCCGTCGGTATAGCAGACATACACCCACAAAAACGTTTGATTTTCCGCTTTTTTTCCACGAATCATTTTAGTATACATTATGGAAAATATAACATTTCTTTTCAGTTTTCTTCTTGTCTTTGACTGGTTATGATCTACGTACAGTATATACAGTAAATAAAAATGAGCGAGTTACGAAAACGGAAGCGTGTGTTGGTTTCGTTTGAGATGCGGTTAAATGTGTCAAAAGACTTGACAGAGGGGAATCTGTAAAAAAGTTTTATAGTGTTTAATTTTTTCATGTTTTATGTATAATATACATAACATAATATATACTATACATTTATGTACAATAAAATGAGTTGCAATAACATCTTAATTGCATAATTCTTAGCGCTACCTGATTAAATAAGCTTTTTTGAACGAAAACAGATTTTTCACGGGAACCTCGGATTAACCGGCCAAACGGGCAACCGGCCCGGGTGTCAGTCCCGACTAGACCGGTTAAGAGGGGTTCTACTGTATATATATATTTAAATTCAATACAATATAAATACTTTGTAGTTAAGTCTTAGTTTGATTTTAAGTGGCTTTTTCTATTGTTCCAAAACAATTTAGTCTAAATCTTGTCAGTCAAGTCTTCAAAATTATTGGTATATAGATCTTGTAGATTGAAACTTGTTTGCCAATTCAAGCTTCATTCCACATAATGTGTTTGGATGATTCTTAATTCTTCAAATACAAATACAATTAAAATATCCCTAAGTTACTATTATTGTTCTGTGCACAATCTTACATTACTTACTTAAATGACTTCGAACTAAAATGTTTATGTAAAGAAAACGCATTACCTTTAGTTTGTTTATATTTTGCCTTTTTCTGTTGTCTTTATTTTTGATAATATTTTAAATGATAATTTTGTTGTCAGGTCCAAGCAAGAAGTTGGCTAAAGCAGCTGCTGCTAGGTCTGCATTGTCTTCATTATTTGATCTTACGTTCAATCCTACTCTAACTTCTCATTCCTTATCCACATCATCAATCACTACACCGGGCACTCCTAGTAACCTTCCTTTTGTTATCATGCCATCACATCAAGCTGATATCGTTGCAAGGTAAGTACGCCTGAACTTTTGATATATTTCTTTTTTTCATCAGAAGCAATTGCTGTCATAGTAACAACTTCTCAAACTTCTACACCTTCTTGTCTTCCATAGTAAGACAACATATTAGAGCCAGCTGTATCCATATAAATGAAAAATTAATGACAGTTTTAGAAGGAATGACCTATCTTAATTTAACTAACTTAATATAATTAATTACGATCATCATTTTAGTTTGGATGGTCAGAATAACATTTTTTCAATGTCATATGTCTTGTACCACCAAGATCTTTAGAATAATGTATTACTCATCCATATATATTGAGTATAAACTACTCCTAGTAGCCATGTATACTTATGATATATGGATTGATATATGAGTTAAACTCATATATAGAAGGTCGGCATGAGATGGTGGTTCTTAATGAGTACACAGAGTTTAAAGAAGTATGTGCTGGAGTACTGAAGAGAAGTGTTCTAGGCCCAGTACTGTACTTATTCTTTACCAAAGGTTGGAGGACACCACTACAGCTACCTTTGCAGATGTCACAGCAGTAGTAGTAGTAGTAGTAGTGTGAAAGATGCAACCAATAATTTGCAATACTCCTTTAAACGAGATTAAAAAGTGAACAAAGACATGGGCTCAAGTTGATCGAAAACAAATCTGTACACATCTACTTACTGAACTGTAAAATTGTACCAGTTGCATTTATTATTAATTGGGATTGCAAGCCCTCGAGTTTCGAACAACGACAGCAAAATTATCGTGTCCTTGATTGTTTGACCCTTGCTCGATTGTTCGAGCCCAGCTTGAATGTTCATGTTCGGCTTGATTTTGCAAGCTCAGCATGGTTTTCTGAGCTTGGTTCAATTTTAAGAACTCGACACGGTTTACCGAGTAGGTCTTGTTTTTACAAGCCTGACTTTGTTTCCAAACAAGGTGCAAACTGATGGAATAATACTGCAATAAATACGATAAATCATGAACTAATAAATAAGAAAAACAGTCAAAATTAATTTTTAAAATGAAGCGAAACACATGGATATGATATTTATCTTTAGTCACCCTTCTCATGAAAAAAAAAAAACTTTTTTATTAGCGTGTTGTGAGTTATTAAAGTCATAACAGAAAGTTACTAGGAGAAAGAAAATAAGCTGCCTTAGTGGTGCCCCCACTTCTCCGATTTAAATGTGACGACTAAATGCCAATGCGCTTCCTGAAGACATAGGAAAACCAAAATGTTTCCGTTTTATAATAAATTTATAACAGCCAAATAAGAAAATCCGATTTCAAAATTATAACTTGTAGAAAAATTGAATTTATATGCATTATGCTAAATTTCAAGACAACTGAGAAATTTATAACTCACAACGTTTATCCGGTACTACGTGTAATTAATCAATGTTATCAAATTGATTACCGCAGAGCCTTTTATAAATAATAATAATAATAATAAAAATACCTGGGGGGGGGGGGGTATTAAATAATAGAACCTTACATTATTGTTAGAAAGAATGCAATAAAAAATAAAAAAGGTGTTATCATCTAGAAAGCAAATAACCCAGGTATAGCAGCGATTGTAGAGGACAGGTGAGGAGAGATAATAATTATAGGCAGCAAATGAACATTACTGATTCTATAGAAAGAATACAAACACTAAGTAGAAAATAAGATTGAATTATTAAGTTATACTTGTAACACATAGTATTTTTATATTTCATTACAAACAAATCATTCTTAGTCTGGGAGTGCTGATTTATCTGTTTGGTTTAGTAAAAGAAAATTTGTCTGGTAAAAAAAATATATTAACAAAATAAAACTCGTGCCTTACTATGGAGAAAAAAAACAGTAAATTTCTGTAAAAAATGTTTAACTATGAGTGTGAATTCTGGTATATTATTGTATATGAAATATATAACAAATAATAATATATAACAAATAATTCAAAATATCATATAAGAATAAAATTATCCATTGAGATTATTGGGAAGTTTTCTACATAATGAACAAAATCATCCTGAAAATACTGTGGTTAAAAGACACACTACTAAATGTGAATAGAGTGTGGTTATGTTGTGAAAAAGTGTCTTGTTAGGGAATTGACATAAAAAGATTGTAAGGATATGCTCTATTCCTGTCTTACAATCTTATTCCCTATTTACATATAGCTTCGATTTGATAAGAAAGATTAAAACAAGGTTTAAAACAGAGCGTCAACAGTCCAACCCAATGCATCTAGCCTAATACTAATACGGATAATATACTAAACTAAGTGGGAATAATATGGTGGTGGGAAAACTATATGACCTTGATGATGTATGCTGTATTTCCCATATACATCTTATTGCCACAAAACTTACAATTTTCTCACATTTTAATTTCTCGCACATATAATTTTATAAAGAAAGGAAATATATGAAATAATAAATTTTTAATGTTGAATATGCGAAAGAGCCGCAAGCGCCCCCCCCCCCCAGTCGAAATAGTGAATCTCTATTCTTCATTTTCCCAAATTTATAGTTCAGAATCTGCAGTTGAGATTGGATATCCATTTAAACAATTCAATATTTTTACCGGATTCAACCTTCCCTGAACGATGGTTTTCCCTGATCAACCGTTCAAAAATATAAGTTCAACAGATAACTTTCCCGTTTTAATAGGCTAATTTTGTAAACAAAATGCCAAATAATTAAAATACAATTACAAAGTTATAATATTTAGGGTAAACTAAACGGGTTCAATTGTTTCCTTTTGAAATTATTTACATTTACAAAATGCCTGGCTATTCAACCAAACATTCACTACTAATCTCGAGTTCACGGAAACTAGAGAGACACCATGTCTAGATACCGTGGTCGAGTTGTAAAATTCTAACTGAAAGCAAGTGCACCAATCAGTTCTAGGGCTATGTTCGATGCATTTCCACATGCACACACACACAGCTGTTCATAATGACGAGTAATATTTACGTTTGACATATTATCGATTCCCTGTAATCAGTGACAAATAATTTTCTGTTATCTATTGTAATAATATAATTAAAATGAATTAAACGACGAAATACACTACTGTACTGAATTTGAGTTTGTGTTGCGTGATTACAAGAAATCAGTCAAAGGTCAATTTTGATTGAGAATCTATTATTCAACTCTGTCTATAAAATAACTCTGTATATTGAAATAAAGTAAAGCATAAACCAAAACGTTTCGTTTCCGGTTTGACAATTCTTTATTATTTCTCCAATAATTGCTATTATTGATATTATCTCCAGTTTTGTGGTATTTATTAGTCGCATTGTACTTTAAAGTGGTCCACAATACTTTCTAAATACTACAAATTTACGCAAAATTAAAATAAGTAGTGTAAATTAGAATTTTTGTCCCGATGGATTGATAAAGTTAGAATAACCAATTTAAAGGCCAATTAGTCCCCCCTCCTACTAGTAGGCTTAGTCTTACTGATAACATCACATTGCTGTCGATCCTTTATTACATAACACATACATTTGATACTTTTTCTTTATCACATTTCTTTTTAAATTTATACAATATTTAATTAGGAGAATAGGTTCATGTAAAGAAAATGGAAGATATGAAACTACATTTATGTTTTTTGTAGATTATATTATTCTTTTAAAACTATTGAATTCGATTAAAAGCTCTACAGGAGTGATTACAAATTTCCTTGTTTTAGAATAAACTTTTTCTTCAAAGAGATAAATTTTACAAAATGCCTGCAAATTCCGTAAAAACATGCTTCTATTATATTTTATTTTTGTTAGCTAGTTAAATATAAAATGTGGTCTACGTTTTAAATTTATGATTTCTTCATTAAGGTAAGTAAATATATATTTTTAAAATCACAACTTTATTCAATGTGTGCCTTTAGCTAATGTATAACAAAAACACAGTATTTTCTTTATTCTGTTTTATTCAACATATGTAGAAGGCAACAGGATGAATAAAGCAAATCTATTTCCTGTCAACTTTCAGATATCTCTCCTTCCAAAGGTCTCCATTGTTTATTTAACTTGCAAAGAAGGAAATTATTAGTATGATAAGGCATTAATTTAAAACTCAGGTAGTTCTGTGTCTTATCTTCCCATAATTTTTGAAGGTTTTTATTTTAACTGTAGATAATTATAGCCTTTCTAAAAACATAAAACTATCCAGAGTTACATTACCCTCTGAAGCTATATGTACAGATTTTTATAAAATGTAAGAGATTAAAGCAAAATATAGATACAAAGTTTGATTTCCAGTTGGACAATCCTAGAATATTATCGATTTCAAATAAAATAAATATTACACTAATTCTGAAAGAAAAAAAAGTTTTCTCAGTTTGTTTTTTAGTAATTTGGCTTTTTAATTCTTTTTATTATTTTTTTACAAATAATGATCAAACAATTATATTAGAATTATATGTACTATTATACTTTCTCCTACTAAAGGAGACTGTAAAATGTCTGTAAATGAGAAGTTTTGTTTGTTGAGGCGTATAGATCTGATACAAATAATACAAACATCTGTTGAAGGTAAACTATTTCTCCCATCTCATTTCTCCTAGGCTTAATGCTAGTCATTGTGATAACATTTTTGTTAATTAGGTTATGAAATACTTAAATTTTGTATAAAATAGTTAACTGAAATTCGCATATTCGTGAATTTTATTACTCTTATTTATGAAACCAGAAGTTTTTCCTCTTTTATTTGGCTAGATTTTTTTCCCCTTTTCTTTAATTGACCCGAACTATCATTATTTACAAATCCATAATTAATTAATGGTCTGTAATAAAATATGTAATAATTAGAAAGTATGTGAATGAAATAGGTTTGTAGTATAATTTTACACCAAACGAAGTTTGTATCCTTTAGTTTGATACAGAGTGTCTATTTCCTATCAATTACAGCTACTTCGCTTTTCCCATTACATTAGTTTCTCCATATTACCCATTCTAAAACCAAAGATCGACATTATACTCATTATTATATAATTTAAAGTTTATCGGAAATTATGAGTCTACATTTCGAACATTTACTATAAAGAAGTTAATTCTGAACAGTTAATTCTGATTCAGTTACAAGAATTTGTCTTGTTTGTTATTACTGTAATAACATAATATTAAAATAGTGTGAAATGTTTGCTTTGTTAGATTTACTCAAATGTTAGTTGTATTGTACTAAATGTATTTACTGTTTTTTTTATACATTAGTAACCAAATAAAATGTTATAACCTCAACAACATATTTCTATTATTTCTATTATAAATTAAAAAAAACAACTCCAAATGATGTCGTAAATAAATTTGTTCAATAAAAATAAATAATAGGAATAATATTTTAAAAGAACGATTGATTACCACGATGCCTAGCGGTCAATCTGTGAAACAATTTTATAAATTTAAATTGCCTAAATACAAAATTCTCAACCGAATTTTATGAATAACCAAACATTTCGAAATTTAATATTAGTCAAACCTATATTTAATTGAAGCCTAAATTTCCCAGCTATCTATTAAAATAATAATACTACTGTAGAATGGTAGAAATAAAAGAGATTGACACGGACAAAAATGAACTGTCAAGCACATAAATGACCGTGTTTGAACAACAATGTCAGAAATTTTACAATTATAAGAAAACGATAATAAATACGACTAAATAAACATGGCCTATAGAAGAAACAGATAGTTTTTAATAAAAATGTTCACCTGAGAATATCTATAAAAATAAAAAATGATTTACAATATAATATATTGTAAACTATATAATATAAAATAATAACTATATAATATAATATAATATAAAATCAACTAAAGTCATAGTCAGGATGGCAGACGAAAGAAATCAAGTGACAGATATTTTAAAAGACACGCCCACTGACAACTAAATCACGTGATTTAAATAGATTCCATAGACATTGAGATGCGGGAATTTTTGATTAATTTTAAATTAAAATCAAAATATGTATATTAGTTATAAGACGACATATTATTTTAAAAGAAGTTATTTAGATCCTTAATATATTTTAACAATTTAATTTACAAAATTAGAATAAATAAATATAAATAAGTTATTAACAATTTCTAACTTAATAAAGTAGGATCATATATTCATATCATTAGTGTACCAAATACATTATTAATTCAAAGAAATGTAAATATAAATTCGAATCTCTATATACATTGTCTAACAATTGAATTTGGTAAAAAGTTAATATAGGTGAAAATTTGAAGCAAATAAGACGTATTCCAAGTTTCTGCTACTAATTGAAGTAATTTACACAATTTAAAAATATATTTCATACGTTATAAAAATAATGAGAAGAAAAACAGAAGAAATAATATCGAGTGATAATTTCAAATGTTAAATCTACTAAAGTCGATCTGATATTAAGATGATGATAAGGCGGATTCTATGAACTTGTGAGATCTTTCCATTTGTATTCTACTCTGTTGTTTGCCTAAATCATAAAACCTATGTGGCCTGTTTTGTTTTTCCTAAATATTAGTGTTCACAAGTTGAAAGTGGAATGAATAAAAGTATATAAACTGAATATGAACATCTATATTAAAAATTATAACATAAACTTGAACAACTTATTCAGTTTTGAACAGTTATAAATTGTCAACTTCATTCATCTCATTTTATTTTATTTTTCTACATATACTAAAACTAAAATTAATTCTTTCATTTTCTTTTTCTTTTATGTCCTTTATATTAAATGGTATTATACCTAATTTCCTTGGTAATAGCCGCACTAACCTAATACCCCGAGAGATATAAACTATTATATGTATTAAATAATTCCAGAGATATGGACTATAATTAGTTGTGTTTTTTTATCACAATTATACCCTGAGATATATATATATATATATATATATATATATATATATATATATATATATATATATATATATAAACTATTGTGTTGATTGAATAATTCCCAGAGATATGGACTCTAATTGTTTGTGTTTTCTATTTATATGGGTGTTGCAATAATTACTCGATATATATATATATATATATATATATATATATATATATATATATATATATATATATACTCTTATACCATCAAACTGATTTCATAATATAAAATTTATAATTTCAATTGAAGTTATTTAAGACAAAGTTTTTTATAATAACTAATTAAAAGATTATATTCAACTTTAATGATAATAAAATAATTTGTTATATTAAAAAAAAAAAACATTTAAATATATATATTTTTTGTTAATATTAATATAGAGAAAATTTGTAAAAATAAACATTTTTTTACATACATTATTATAAAATGGCGTCCAACGTGTTGGCTTTTACCAAGGAAATTTTCCTTTTCCCAAATAACTTCTTTTAAACTAACAAATTAATATTTTATGTTAGTTTTAAGATAAATATTTTTTGTATCAATATATTATTACTAAATATTAAGATGGATCAACAGTCGAAATATAATCTAAGAAAGAAAATTACACTGACACCGAAGGCTTGCGAATACAAGGACTTACCGGATATATCATCGTCCCGTCGTAAAGAAGACATGGTCGCGAGTGATAATATGGACATTGAGGGCTTTCCACTGGAAGTCGCAGATCCCTGACTATGATAAACCGTTTAGTGAAATGGAAGAAGAAGAATTCGAGTTAGGTGAGAACCCCAAAACACATATGAATCGCAAAACAGACGAAATAATGTGCAGAAGAAGAACAGCCAACACCACCGATGACGTTAGAGCAATTTTTCAATCAACTAAATAAGAGTTTAGAAAATAATAAGAGTGAACTAAAAAGGATATAGGTCAACGTTTCGACGTTCACGATAACAAAATAGAGAGCATCCGAGAAGATGTTCGGACTCAGATAGAGAGCGTAGAAAAAAGACTATGGCAGCGTTTCCAATTACACCATTAAGCTACACAAGAACAATTCACCCTAGAAATGGAAGAACGGCATAGATATCTCTAAAAAAAGACTTGACGATTACTAACCAAAAGAACAAGGAGAAAATTCAACAAAATTTGGAGCGAAAAGTGCAGGAAGTTTTAGAGGAATGCCAGTCCTGAAATACAATTGTTTTAGAAAATATTTAACAAATTAAAGAGATTAATAAAGAGCAGGAAAAGAACATTAATCAAATAGAGGGTAGAGTGACCAACAACAGCGACCAAATGGAAGATCTAGAAAAGGAAATAAGAAATTATAAAGCTACCGCTACAGCACAGTAAATATATGTAACATGTGGAGGGTCGAATTACAGTGACGATCAAGTGCCCTGAACGCAAAGGTTTATATCATGGTTGAGAACGCAATCCCACAGAATACTTACATAAAATACAAAAATTCTACGAACGAAGGATCATCATTAATAATAACACCGATTCGATCAACCTGCTCATAGATACAGTGGAGTTATGTCTAGAAAGCCATGCTGCCGGGTGGTTTACTCTTATTACACAGGACCTACATAACTGGGAAGACTTCCAAGCAGCCTTTAAGAAGAAGTATTGGAGTAGGGAGGTTCAACGAGCCATAAAACAAAGATTGGACATAGATAAATATCAACATAACGGAAAACTGAGTCGTTCGGAGTATTTCACCGAGAGTGATAACATTAAGGGCTATACAACCACCTTTAACAGAAGATGAAATCATTAGATGTATGGCTGAACATTTTGAAGACCTAGTGCAGGACGCTCGCAGAGTCTAAGAGATTGAGACCATTTTGGAGTTTGAGTTGCTATTACAAAGAGAAGATTTGAAGGATGCGCATACCAGGACCAGACGAGACCAACAGCAAGCTACATCATTTCCACCGAGACTAAGATTCACTCCTAGGGAGCAGAAACCGTACATAAACAATTCTTCCCAGTTTCGACCAGCGCCATTCAATAAAAACCATTTTCAACACAATCGATCTCCACCTACGCACCAATATAATTATAGACCTCCACTAAATCAATACCAACAACATATATCTCGATCACAACAACATTTTCCACCCTCAACGAATAGAATCAACCGATCAGACCATCAGACCAACCCACCACGACTGACAGGACCTCGAAACTAGTCCTATCCGACCCATAAACAGGTCAACGTCTGCTACACAATCGCAGAAACCGTACGTCCTATCAATTCATCCGAGCAAATCTTAATTCGAGAACCGTCTCAGCAGGAAAACTGCTGAGCACAGGTAATGTCAGCGGCCAAAGAAGTCACATACACATTTCATCTAATTTCACGACACTCAATGGCATTAATCCTGTGCTACAACCAGACCTCGGATCATGCAGGCCAAATATATTAAATAATGAAATTTTATATGCACCAAAAAACTTCCTCATCATAAGCAATATGTTTTGTAACAGAGATTTTTTGATTAATGAGGATGAACATAATATAACGACGAAGCCTACTTCGAAAACTTTTAGGTGTCCTGAAATAAAAGTAATTATAGGAGAAATGAACATAACCGCCCTTATTGACACAGGATCAAACGTAACTTGTCTAGCCGAACTATGGTTCCAGGAGAATAAAAAACGACTCAAAGAATTCGAAGAACTACCGACCACAAATGTACAGATCACTATTGCAGTTGGTTCAAAAACTCGAAGAGTCTCGCGAATAATAATGTTCCAGATCACGATTGAACAAGAGGTGATTTGGGTACAGGTCGAAGAGGAGATATGGGTACAGGCTATTATTATTGTGCCGAATTTTATTCATAATCTAATAATAGGAATGGATTTGATAAGTCAGTTAGAGATGGATATAAACTTCAAGACGTTGACGATAATAATGAATGTGAATAATAAAATAATTACATTGAAGTTTAAGGGTGCAAATAAAGAAGGAATTTTATGCTATATTACAAAGGAAAATATAAATAATAAAAATATAATTAATAATACGAATAATATAAATGAATCAAATTACAAAGAAAATCGAGAATGGAACGAGAATAATATATCAGAAGAGTTACAGGAACATACAATCAATCACAGTTTAGAAGAGAATAAAAATTTGGAACCATTACAAAGAAAAGAGCTGGCAAAATTATTATTACAGTTTAAAGGAATATTTTCAGACACCCCAGGTTTGTGCATCACATCGAAGTAAGAGAGGACAAAATATTCAGAGGACAAACATACCCTGTTCCTTGAGTCCACCAAGAGGCTGTAGTACAAGAGATTAATTGCATGATAAAATTAATGTTATTGAACCATCATATAGTCGTTACATAAACCCAATCATTAAGAAAAGTGGAAATCCGGTGTTTAATAAAGTGCCTTGTGCCTTATCGGCAGTTGTAAATCCGATGCCGAATGTAACAGAACTACAACCGTCTATGGCAAATGAAGAGGATGATGGAGGACAATGCGCCCTGAAAATGAGGAAAACCAAACAAATAATTGATAAGTATGAGTGTGAAGAAACTAAAAACTTGGCAGTTCCGGAGTTACAAAGAGTTGTAATTCTTTCAGCAAAAACTGCAAACAGAAAGAGAGAAGCTAAAGTTGAAACAGCTTCAACAAACTATGTGTATTGCGGATCCAGATGACAAAGAACCCATAGAAGTTGAACAAAATACTGATTGGGAATTAGGAAATAAATATGTGGTAAGTTTTCCTGTTTCGATCCGCGATGAACATTGCCATTCTTGTAACTGACCTAACACCTAGCATACCCCAGAGAAGGCTAGATAAAAACTAAGAATATTCTAAGTGGACCTAGTTCAAACTAACATTTATTCGCCTGCATTGATTAGAAAATACTAAGCGTCTGGATAACTTTAGAATTTACTAAGGGTAGTATTTTCTAACTTTTTTTTATTCACCTAAAACTTGGTAAATACTCAAAAACTGCTTAGTTTTAGCAATTACTAGTTTTTATTCACCTCACCCAATGACTTACTTAAAGGCGGTTAGAGGGTTAAAAGGGCTTTTTTTTTTTTTTTTAACACAGTATATTTCTGAAACCATTAATTATATTATTAGATCAAATATAAATCAGTTTTCATAACAAAGATTTTCATTATTTTATATTACCAGTAAAGAATATTTACAGTATCAGTCTCATAGGCTAAATGTTTACAGAAAGCTTCCCTCAAATGCTGATGTAGCATTTATTAACAAACTTACAGACTGCATAAGACTGGAAAAAAAAATTTAAGAATTTAAAAACAGCATAAGACAACTTTTATTGTCAGAATCCTTCTACTTGGTGAGTGATGTCAGTAGTTATTTATGACATTCATCCCCCCCTTTCACTTTTTTTTTGATGCAGTAAATTTTTTAATATTTTTGCACTTTTGTTAATAATAATATTATGTTTTTAATGGTATAATATTATAATACTTTAAATTAGTGTATTGTATCAAAAAATTAATTGTGACTATGTCCATACAAATTGTGGTTTGTTCAAGCTTGAAATAAAATTAATGAAAATCAACATAAAGCACAATGGTAATACTAATTGTTCTGATTAATTCAGTGCCCAATTTTGTCTTTCTCACATACAGAGTGTCTTGGAGGAAATTGCAAAGAATTTTAAGATGTGTTCTATGGATAATAATTAATAAAAAGTTCATATAAACAAACTGTAACAAAATTTTGTACTTATTTTAGATGTTAGGATGAATGTTTGAATTAGTTATTAATATGTTTTGTTAATTTGCTCATTGTTATTAATATTCATTTATTTAACACACAAGGATGTATAAAGTTAGGCAACAGATGATAAACAAAAAATGAACATAACCACAAAATGTAATAATAACACTTTGAATTTACGATATTAAATAAACATTTACAATAAGAAACTCATATAACTAAAATACACGCAGCGATGATAATAATAATAATGAAAATTAATTTTGGAATGTGTAAAAGAGGGAAATTAAATCTAATCACGTAAGCTTCAATAAGGAACACAAGTCATTCACATATCAATACGATGGGCTGTATTTCAATACACAATTCAGTTATAAGGAGTTCAGAAATAAAGAATAGAAATAATTATTTAAACACTTTTGGATAAAGAAAGTCAAAATTAAGATAAATAATTAATATAGTTGTCATGGGTTGATGAAAGAAGCAAATAACTTGTAAGGGAACAGCGACGGCTATCTTATCTTGTCGCATGACTAGTCAAAGGAATAGTGGAAATGAAATAGGCTTAAGTTTAATAAAACCGATGTCTCTGATGAGAATTAAATATTGTTGGTGGTAATTCAAAATTATTTCAATAGTATAGTAAATAAGACAAGAAATAATGTTAAATAAAATAAAATTTGTATTCAATTAATTGTAAAACTCAAATAAATAGTAAAGAAAATAAATAAATGGCCTAGATTTAGAAAGTTAGCTTAAAACATTTGTATATAAAAATATTGTGAAAATTTAATAATCAGAGAAGTGAAGGGAGGAAAAGGAACTAAACTAATTAAGGAGAATATTTGTTACAACAATGAGAGAAAAAATTATTCCCTTTCTAGCTCTCAACCTAGGCAAGCGATTAAAAAAAAAAATTTTAGTGATGTTCTTACAGAAGATTTAGATTTGGACTATATATTGGGAAATAAAGTAGTTTTGCAACTTATGCGGTGAAAGTAAATAATTACCAGGGAAAATAATAAAAATGGACTGATAAGTATTAAGAATAAATTGGATCTGAAGCTAGGGAAAGATTGAGTAGTTGTATCCTATCCAAATTTGAATTCCTACCAGGAGACAAAAACTTGGAAATTTGTAACACCTTTTATATACACAAAACGCAAAATAATTTGAATTTTCGTAAATTAATTTTTGTGTTCAAAAATATTTGATTCTGAAATTTTCTAAAACCAGAGAAAATCACAATATACTAAGTTTATTGCCAAAGTTTAGCTAACATACCAATTACCATTATTCAAAGGTCATTTTCGGTACTGGATTTCCCCCCTGAACTTTCAAATTTTTGAGATCTGACACACCTTTATATCAAGTAATTCAGAAAACTTTGAGCGGTTTCGTTTTCAACGTGCTTGTTTCGGTTGATTTCTCTATCTTTCCGTAATAATTGTGATAAAGTTTATTGTTCTATACTTGTAAATGTAGTAAGTTGTGAATTTATTGTTTTATATTATTATTTTTTAGATTGGTATTAAACAAATATGCAGCTCTCATGGAAAATGATCCTTCTCATGCTAGACGAAAAGTTCTGGCTGGTATTGTAATGACTCGTGGCCCTCCTGGACAACTGAATAATGGAGAAGTGATTTCTATTGGTACAGGAACTAAATGTGTTGGTGGGGAACATATGAGCGTGAGAGGGGCTGCTCTTAATGATTCACATGCAGAAATTGTTGCTAAACGAGGACTTTGTCTGTATCTTTTCAATCAGCTTGAACTCTTAACCAATCCAGGTATGTAAATACAGTTTATGTGTGAAGTAATACCTTATCAAAATATCAAGTTAGTTAATGTTTATACAAAGTTTTCTCTAATTATTTCACCTCCATTACAGTCCTCTTTACAAAAAAAAAAAAAAAAAAAAAAAAAAAATGAAAGGACATATTTTTGGCTTTTTTCATTGCCATTTGGTAGAAATGTTATAATCTCTAGGCTATGCAAAGTAAGTTGTCATAGTTGTCTACCTTTCTTTATGAAGTTTGTATGTAATGTTTACTTTATTCCTTTTTCTACAAATAATAGAATAACAATAGACGAAAATTGGTTTTTGAGTATATTCTATGTATATTCCCAAAAGTAGTGTCTTTTCACATCTAAAAACTAAAATTATGGTGAAATACAAACATATGACAAAAGTAGGTACAGGGCCAACATTTGTTATAAATAAATGACTAATAGTTTGTTATCAAACAATTTATTGACATTCGATTGGTTGTCTATCAAAATTACTACTAAGTTAAATTTCATATTGAGTGTGACTACAGTCGGTACTCGGTGAAATTCCATAATAAGGCAAAACAAAAATGAAAAAGCACTTATAATTTCACAAAAAAACAATTTATTGCTACAGCTGTTTCGCCGTTAGGCATCGTCAGACAACTAAGAACTAAAAACTAAAATACAGGTCAACTTAACACTAACATCTAGGAATGAAGGTGGGGATGAAAGCAGAGGTGGGACAATATTTTATTGTTTAAATACTTTCTCTTATCCATGTCCCTTTCAGGTAAAACCAGGTCATTGTCCCACCTCTGCTTTCATCCCCACCTTCATTCCTAGATGTTAGTGTTAAGTTGACCTGTATTTTAGTTTTTAGTTCTTAGTTGTCTGACGATGCCTAACGGCGAAACAGCTGTAGCAATAAATTGTTTTTTTGTGAAATTATAAGTGCTTTTTCATTTTTGTTTTGCCTTATTAAGTTAAATTTCATTAAGTATAGTCCTCTCATTATCTTGCTCTATAATTGGTTTAATTATAAAGCCACAAATAATGTATAATCTATATAAAAAAGGGAAGTATAGGTATTTTTAATTTATAATTTTAATTTTTTTAAATTTTAAAATGAGTGTTGAGAAGAATAAAAACCGTTCCTGAGGTAGTATTTTCAATGAACGTGAATAAGGTTGGTTCATGGTACTGGTAGGGCAACAATATTATAAATTGACTGCCCTGACTTTTAATAAAAAATAACCCTTTTTGTTTTTAAACATTTCACCTGTTTAAGTTCCCAAATATTGTATTCCAATATGAAAATATAATAATACAGCAATCACGTCTGGGAAATGAGATACTTCATAAAACTTTTGTTTTATACTGTTGGTGTCTCTGTTATAAGAGCAACTTTTATATCCTAATTGTCGTTACTACATTTTTTGTATATATATTTTACAAACTACATTTACATTACCCATTACTACTGTATTTGAAAAGAAACAGTTTCATAAAAACTCACATGCCCATCCATTAAATCAAAATGTTGGGTTTTGGTCTTATGGACAGCTATCCCTAAATATTGCTTAGATTTTAATTACAAAAACATTTTACAGATAAACAGACATTTCAAAAAGCACTGGGAACTCAGGTATCCCAAAACTGATAAACCAATGAGAAGGTTTCAAACAAGAACTATGAATATGTGAACTAATCTTATTTAAATTCATATATAACAAATAAAACAGAAAAATGAACAATTAAATAACAAGCAATAGTAATATAAATAAATATGCATTGTTTTCTTTTATTTTTGTAAAATAAATTTACCTATCATCAGCTTTTATGTATAGGATTTCACCAAAAGAAAGAGCCAGTGTTAATAAATGACATTGTATGTGCTATAGTTACTTCAAAAACTGGCAAATCTTCGGGTATTGTTGGCATTAGTTCTGAGTACAAGTTAGCTTTATAAAATCCGTGTAAAATTTTACCTTGATTTTGTTACCCTATCCTATAATCTTCTCTTAAATCATTAAATCATATAATCTTATTCATTGGAAATATTATTAGGCTTACAAAATACAATAAAGTTAGACTACACCTCCCAGACTCTCAGACAATTCAACCTTCAAGAATTTTTAGATGTGGAAATTACATTTGGAAGATTGAGGGTCATTTAATTTTTTTTAAACTGCTACTGTGGCACAACATTTTAAAGGTCGCTTACTGCTATTGCCGGATTTGATTTCTGTTTGTCTCTTATAACATATAGTCAAGACGCAGATGGAGGTAAATTCAAACATTCCAGATACTTTAGGCCTTTTTAAAATTTAGGAATATGCCTTTTAAATGACCTTTTAAAAAACCTTTTAAATGACCTATGTTTACTTTTTAAATCACTAGAAACAGAACCCTACCTCCCAATATGTAATCTTTTGGGGTTCATTTTTCTTTAATTTTTTCACATTTAAATTAGTAAGGTGAAACATCGCATATATATATATATATATATATATATATATATATATTAATTTTACTTATTTGTACAATTATATAAAAAGCAAACTCATTTCTACTTGAAAAAAAGAAGAAGGAAAAAAATTATTATTATTTTGTTTTACTTTCTCACAAGTATGTTAGTAAAAGACTAAACTTTATAGGTTCTGTTTAAATTTTGTATGGATAGACGACACTGGCTTACCTTGAAAAGTGGTCTTTGATATAACCTAACAATACACAAGTAAAGAAACACACACAAAAACTAAAACTAAAGGCTTTATAGATTCTGTAAGGCTTACTTTAACGTAGTATGATTTTATAACCTTTAAAAAATTATGAAATCTTTAAAAATAATTATTTCTGCTTAGTTGTGCTTTAAGTATTGCCCATTGAATATTTCCTTTATACCTTTTATTACTTCACTCACACAAATGGATATCAAAATTATAATAATTAATAACAAAAAGTTACTTTATATTTCCGTTTTATTTATAGTTTTATAAATTTTATTTTTTAATTAGTTAAATATAGTTGTTGTTAAAAATATAGGTATTATATCTCATTTAATGTTACCATCCTTTGGGTTATCATAAAGATCCAACCCTGTCTAACTATTTTGAAGTTAGACAACTATTCCTTTACATTTGTTATTTTATTATTTATTATTAGTCTTCTTACAAATTTAATATGTCCTTCTGTTCTTTTCTTTACTCAAGTCTTTAAAAAAACCATACTCTAAATTATGTATTAAAAAGTTTTTTTAAAAAACATCTATACGTGTGTCATCCAAAAAAATAAAGAACGATTGTGTATCACGTTTCGCATCTGTTCTCCACCACCGTGATTTTATACGTAGCAGTTAGCTTCTTTCCCTCGCCTCAGTGTGAGCAGAGTTGTGGGGTCACGCCTGTTTGTTCTGTGACCTTTCAAAATGGCAGGGCCAATCATAAATCCAGTTAAATTTGAAGTGTTTAGTGTGATTCCTTTTCTGAATGCACAAAATGTTCGGCCTATCGAAATTTTTAGGTAAGTATTGTACGTGTATGGTGATAATACAATGAACGAGTCGTCAGTGAGAAAATGGTTAATCAAAAAAGAACCAGTGTGCACGACGAAGACCGGAGTGGGAAGACATTACTCGTTACGACACCCTACATGAATCTTTTCCGCACATTTCAAGATCTCTCCTACATGAAATAGTCATAGAGCCCTTTGGCTAAAAAAAGAAAATGTGTGCTCAAGAAATTCATCACCATTATTGTCATAATGGATCAAAAATTCAAGTCTTGTGAACTTCAGTCAAAACCTTTGGTATCCACTGAGCACACATTTTTTATAGCCAAGGTTGTCTGTCACTATATCATGTAGAAGAGATCTTCAAATTTGTGGGAAAGATTCTAGTAATTTTGATAGGCCGAACATTTAGTGCATTCAGAAAATGAATCTCACTCCACATCTTATTTGACGGGATTTTAGATTGGCACCACCGTTTTGAAAGGTTACAGAACAAACAGGTGTTATCACACAACAATGAAACTTTGCTCAAACTAAAGCGGGGGAAGGAGTTAACTAATAATTTTCATAAAACAAAAGTGAACCTTAACTGCCATCATTTAAACTTGATTTCATCTTTTAATATTTATGCCTAAGACAAGGTTATGACACAAGTGAAACAAGTTTTAACACATTGAACCCTATGTCCGAGTATAGGTCGGGGTACCGCAAATGCCATAGTAAACGAAACCCGAGTATATATCGGGTATCGCTATTTAATTCGGTTCGTCGTTATTTTTAGCGTAATAATATCTTTTGATGTATAGCAATTCTCTTCAATTCATATTCTCTCAGTAAATGAGCAGTTTTTACTCTATGGTCAGCTTGTTTAGTCATAAGAAAATAATATTCTACTTATTGCGTATTAGCGCGATGTCAGCTGTCTGAGTCGAGCTCAACCGTCTATGCTGTGTTTACGGCGTCATTGTTTATGTTCTGCTAGTGCTTTCTATGTGATTTTTACGCTAATAAATGTGTTTATTGTTTCCATAGCAATATTTTTATTTGTCGTTTTAGTCATTTAGTGTAGTATAGTGTAATGAACTATGAAAATGAGTGATTATTTAGACAGACATACACTTCGAATGATTCGTTCCGAGTTGTCAAACTCTGACGATAGTGTAGATGACGGTGATTATAATCATTATTATAATGACGATAATATTTATAATCTTAGTTTTTATGACAATGACAATCGTAACCCTCTTCTGTGGTCCAGTGTATGCAAGAATAAGTGATCCTGTATACGATGCTGGCTCTGATGATGAATTTGTTGACCGTCGGTTTGCCGACCCACCAAACTTTGAGGATACCAACTTTTAGGTTAGTGAGGAAGAATACAACAGTTTAGGTCCTTCAACCAGCAATAATATATCTAGTCATACCCAAAATGAATAAGAAAGAAAAGTTTTCTCATAGGCCTAATGAATCTGGTAGATAATGGTCAAGTTTATGAAGATAGTGTTAGGCCTAGGCCTAGGTTAGCATAATAGTAATGTAGCTATTTTTTTATTTTTAGAATATTTATTGTTTTTATAATTTTTTTTTTAAAATTCCAATTACCCTATAACATATTATATTTTCTTAAAGCTCTTGATTTCCTCTAAAATGATGTATGGTTTGTGGTGTTTTGATTAAAACTAAAAAAGTAATATTTTTTTGTATTAATGCAAAAATGCCCAGTAAAGATGCATATAAGCCCTGTTAGCGCCCATAGGGTTTAATGTGTTAAACCTTATTTATATAAAGCAGCCTCACGATAATCCGACATTTTTTAATCCTGCACCTCCACTAATCCATTGGTAATTACGTCATGCTTAGGGTTCATATGTAATATGAATCGAACACTGAATAGGCAATGCAATACAATACTCGCATTGGCATTAACCTCGTTCTAAATTTAACCATTGACTACACTTTTGTGAAATACTGTACTTGTTTCTGCTCAGCGACTCATGAATTTCATATGAATTGAATAACTGGGCCACCTCCTATTTCAGTTCAGTAATAGGACAGTGCATCACAAAATACGGATTAGTGTGTATCTAGAGTTTGTTTTAAACTAGATATGCCGAACCCCTGAGTGCAATCTACGTAATTTTTAAATGGGCAGAAGAAAATAATGTTTCAGGAAATCATTTTTTAGTGCTTAAAAAACTGCAAGAAAAAGCAATTGAAAGTTCTTTTACTGCAATAAAACAAAAAAAACATTCGGCAATTATTTCTAAAAGAACAACAATTAATAATGTACAGTTAATTTAAGTTATTACCAGTTTGAAGTTCTAGTGTAATTTTAATTTATTTCTACAAAATATTTTAAAGTATAGTACAGTTATTTCATAGTAATTTTAAAATGTTTTGGTACAGTATTTTAATTCAATCAGTTGTTTTTCACATGTTAAAAATGTTAATTTATTAAAATTAAAGTACTCTATAGATAAAGGTATGTAATGTTTTCTTTTTTAAAATTGACCATACCAATAATTTTTTCATTTCATTTTTCACTAATTCGTTGTTTTTGGTAATCCAGCAGTAACGATGTTCAATATGCCGGATTACCTCGAGGCTGCTGTATACTATAAATATAGTTTAAAATAATACAATAATATTTCAAGTGAAAAATAATTAAAAAATCAATTAAAATAATCTACAAAATCTTAAAATGGCTTCTATGATAAGGAAAATGAAGCATCCCCAAACCACAAAACAGGAACTAAAAACTAAGACTGTATTATTAATCCAGTTATGTTTATTCTACCCCTATATACTGTACCTTTCAGTAACATAGTCATCATCTTCGGAGGGTTGCAGTTAAACTGTAAACATCAATCAGGTTAAAAGTTTAGGTGTAACTCTCTGAGGATGATGACTATGCCATTGAAATGTATATCAGGATAGAATAAATAAACATTACTGGATTAATAATGCTGTCTTAGTTTTTTTTTCCTGTTCTTGTAGTTTCCTGATTCTTTGTTTTTCTTATTTTCAATATTGGCACAATACTCCAAGGACATTTGACTGTGACATCCATAGTTGATTTTCATCTTTTTACTGACGACTATCGAACTGACGTTTTTGGCGATTAATATTTTGGTTTGGTTAGTACTTCGACTGTGAAAGTTTGTGCAATGTTTTTGCATGGTTTATTTATAAGGTATATTATTTTTAATTATGTTTAATCAGTAGTTTTATTTTAATTTGTTTTCAGATACCGCAAATGAGTCTATTTTTGTGGCAAATGTGGAAAAGGGAGGATACAAACTTCATGATGATGTTAAATTTCATTTATTTATAAATACTGCTCCATGTGGAGATGCCAGGTTGGTTTTGTTAAGTTATTACTGTCATATACAAACTGATTGATGATACCAGTGGCTCTAGAAAAGTTAACTAACTGTGTATGAAGGATAAGAAGGAGTCCTGGCTGTCTAAGGTACATCTTACATTGGTAATACAGAAGTTCAATTTTAACATAATTTTTTTTTTTTTTAGCAAAGTCGTATCAAAATTGAAAATATGGAAATTCTATTAAAAATTTTGCTGAAGATGAGATCGATTTTGTTTAAGATAATTTCTATTCTTCAATGACTTTTAAATTTTTGTATTGTTCCTTATAAAATTTGACCTTGTTGCAAAATAGGTTCGCCTTGAGCATATGGTGAAAATGTCTACCTCTAACATTCATGAACCTTTGTATGTGAGTCTGCAAATTGCTGAAGATATGTACTAATGTGCATCAGTAATGGCAGCAACCTCCCAATCTATCGTATCTTTGAGGCTTGTTGCAGTATACACAGCTCTTGATTAAACCTTGCAAGAAATCAGGTGGTGTCCAAGTCTTCTGGTGTTCTTGGTGGACACAGGTTTGTTGAAATTAATCGATAACTGAATTAATTTTCAATTACCATCTAGTAGTGTAGATGTGTAATATGTTGCAACATCTTGTTGAAAGTAACTCTTTCTTAATTCGGTATCTGTTTACTAATTGACTGAATATGTTAAAGTATCTATACCACCTTGGTTATATTTTGGTTGAAGAATATTGGTCCAATAATTTGTTTACTGTACAAGCCTCACCACACTTTAAGTTTCTCGAAATAGAAAGGCTATGTTTTAATTTAATATGGGGTTTTCTTTTCAAATACATGTTTCGCAAGTTTATCTGACCACTGGGATGAAACCAAGCTTTGTTTGTAACCACGTAATGTCAGAAATTGCCAGATATTCCCAATTAAATTGTTATAACCATAATGAATTATTGTTCTGTAAATGTTTCTCCAAATTTAAAGCAACTTTAGAAATACAGAAATAATTGTTTGCAGTTTCATATTTTTTTGTACCTCTGGTGTATGGAATAAGAACAAAGATTCTTCTATAATCTTGGTGCCAGTATTTTCTTGGAGATGCCAATAATCAAACCTTCACATCCTGCAGCATGCAATCAGACATCTTCTGGCCTCCTACATGTTGAATTCAAATAATTTCCAGTTATCTCTAATTTTTACACAAATTAGTGAACACAAAATTTGATCTGTGGACTTCATTATACTTATTCTGAAATGTCCTTTAATGAAATAATACGTTAAAATGATTTGTTAACCAGTATACATACACTGATTAATGGAGTACATGTTTGTGGTACAACACAATCACTCTACGCTGCTTCAGTTGATGTCTTATTGGCGGTCATGGATTCAGTCCTCTTTGTTGAGGAGTGTGATAGTTCTGCTTGTATAGAAGTAAGCTTCGTCCATGTAAATTTTTCATAAGGAACTATACAAAAATTAAAAAGTTATTGAGCAATATTTGGGATTCCTAGCAAGAGAATCGTCTTAATACGCATATACAAAAATATATATTTGTATTGTTAATTATGTAGCTAATTCTCTTCTACAACATATAGATCCGGGACAGTGAGATGAGCCCCAATTTTGATTCAATTCCAAAAAAATATATATATTTGTATGAGTCTTTAAAATACAAATTTGTGACTTATATTTTCTAGATAGAAAAAAACTCCAACACCAGATCTCACAAAAATAATGTTTACTTAATGAAACTTAAATAAGTTATAGTTTAGTTATTGTAGCTTATTTATCACCAAGGATGGCGACTTGTCGTTGAAACGCGTTTGATTAAGTAAACGTAATTTTTGTGAGATCTGGTGTTCCAGTTTTTTTCTATTTAATATTATCTCATAAGTCAAGCTTAATATTTATTTATATCTTTTCTAGAGGTTATAATTTTTGTTCACTTTTAAGCAAATTTAGTTTATACAAAGGTTTTTAAATTGAGTTGGACAATTCATTGGTTATTTAAATCACATAATTATAAAATAAGTTTTTAACTGATTGTTATTGATTTTTTGTTCTAGTGGTCACAGTTTTTAACAAAATTTCATATAAACAAAATTTTTAACTTGAGCCAACTAAATTAGAAAAATGGAAGTTGAATTTTTAAGAGTAAAATAAATAATTGTTCTTGAGTATTTTTCTTGAACTTTATAATTTTCACAGTTATTTAAATATATATTTTTTAAATGCCTCTATGTAGATTCAACAAGAAGAAATTATACCGTGCATGGATCCATCTTCAGACTTGGTGTGCAAGAAATATTGACATTAATTAGAGAAGTTGTTATGATAAACAAAATTTTGATATGAAAACTCAAAAAACCAACAATAAATATTCACAATAAAATGTTGTTATTTGGATCAAACATTGCATCATGCTATACTGAAAATTAAACTAATCACATTCCTCTCCCCTCCTGTGCAGAAGGACAAATCTGAGACTTATCTCTTAGGGATGAGACGATTAGCTTACCAATTAATCATAATCGCGATTTTTACGATTAATCACAGATTCATAGTTCTCTTTCCAATTCGGGCTTTTAGCAATTAGAGCTCACCACATAAAAGAAAAATTGTTTTTCCTTTAAAGGTGAAAAACCTTACAGTCATCATCGCCTTATAAAATAAAGTAGGTAAAATATAGAAATTCTGTAGGAAGACATATTTTAGTTGAAAACAAAAATATTGTCAGAAAAAAATTATCAATTGATTTATTACTTTAATGTGATATAAGTACATTTGTATTGTGTGTGTGTGTGTGTTGCCGCGACTTGAACCTCGCTTTGAAATGCCGCTAGTTGGGAGTTCGTGTCAGTTCAATTGCGGACAAGACCAAGTTGCTCACTTTTAAAATTTTTCTTAATCAAAGATATTGCAAGACTTGGCTTTTGCAAGTCTGAGTCTGTTCTCAACAACTTACAATTTGAATTTACTAAAATTCCCTGAATTTTATTTCTATTGCTCACTAATTTCACTTTATTCACTCACTCTCTCTCTCTCTCGCTCTCTCTCTCTCTCTCTCTCTCTCTCTCTCTCTCTCTCTCTCTCTCTCTCTCTCTCTCTCTTCTCTCTCTCTCTCTCTCTCTCTCTCTCTCTCTCTCTCTCTCTCTCTCTCTCTCTCTCTCTCTCTCTCTCCTGCTAGAAGCTGTCCTAGGCTTAGTTTTCATCTTTGTATTACTTTTATAAACTATTTTCCATAAAAAACCCTTTTAATTGATATTTTAATCTTTCTATTATTTCAATTTCTTTGTGATGACAGTTGGCTATTTGAGTTGAACTTGTAATCTCTGACGTCACGCTACCTAAGGCGACAATTCTTGTTCAATCTTGAAAACTCTGATTTTGAACACTTTTTCGTTCTTTTTGCTATAACTTTTGAACGGTTTGTCCGATCTTCAATTTCTCTTTGGATTCCTCTTCTTCATGTTCTTGAGGGTCTTGACAAACTTGATTCGATGTTTTCGGCCGCGTATTTCTCGAGTTACCGCACTTTTTTCGAATGTCTATTTTTTCACAACCTAACTTTTTACTTAAGTCTTTTTTCAAAATTCTTTTGCACTAAAGTTATTCTCCTGCTCCTATAACGGAAATAACTTTTTAGTTTTTCGTCGTAGCTCGCTTGGTTCGTGAGTTATTGGTGCTTGAAGTTGTGACTTTTTGATCGTCGTATTTCTCGTATATAAAATCCCCATTATTAAATTTCAACTCTGCTCTGTTGTTTTACATTTATATACCTTTATTATACATAACCTATTACTTATTTATCCCCTTTAAACTTTAATTTAACCGCTTTTGGGCTTTAACTTTTTACCTTTTGTTATTATTATTTCTCCCCCATTTTAACTTTAAATCTTATTCTGACCACATATTATTATTCCCTACGATTGCATTTTCATTTGCTATTATTAGTTTTATTTAGTTTATTCCCCTTTCACCTTTAAATTCTTAAAAAACTCTCCAAGAATGATTTTCTAAGTCCTTTCCCCCCTTGTTATTATTATTATTATTATGTCCCCTATGGTTTATGACTCTATTACTTTTGATTTTTGATTTTCCCCTTTTTGCAAATTTTAGGTTTTTGAGCACCTCTAATTTCTTTAACAACTTTTTTGTTTTAAGTGCTTTAACATTTATTTGTTGATATTATTAAACGTCTTATTCCACTGTATAATTATTTATTTTCATATTTTAGTTTTTTAATAAAATTGGAATTACCATAGGCTGTTTGGTCAAGCTCAGACAGGCAAGGTTTTGTCTCGGCCTCTAGTGACGTCACCGCACTATCGCATTTCAACTTTAAGAAGTTTAGCGCGGCAATTTAAATGTTTTAAATTTACCTTGAGACGACTGACTTCCACGCCGTCTCAGTGTGTGTGTGTGTGTGTGTGTGTGTGTGTCCAGTGAATGTGACATAAGTCAAGTAGAAATAGAATGACTTGGAAAAACTAGTTGGCCACTGGTGTTTATATTTATTTATTTTCAGATAAGTACTTCAATATTTTCCATTTACAATTTACACACATGTTATAATCTCCCGTAGTGGGATAACATGGGTACAGTTTATGACCAACTTTATAGTACAATTCTAATGATAATTTGTAAAACCAACTAAATAAATAACTGGAAGAACAGATTTTTTCCCCTCAAATTATTATTTAAAAAATGTTATATTGAAATAAAAAATAGTGGAGGATTATCAAACTGGAAAACACGTCTTATTACCCACTTTTCAGTATTTTACCAATATAAATTTGGTTTTTGCTATTTTTATTTTATTGGCAAAAAAAAATTATTAAATATTATGCAGCCATTTTTAACCTATTTTAATTCTTGCTCATATTTATTTATAAAATTACCCAATTCGATTTAGTTACTTTCTAAATATTTCACATCCATCGGGAATTACACTTAACTTTAAAAGGAATGAGAACAAAATAATTGTCTAATACTTGTTATCTGGTAATTGCGAAATTTGTAATTGACATCCTGGTTACTATGGTTCAAAAAAAGAGAATAACAGGAACAGGGAACAACAACGAGGAAAATCATTCTGAGATCAGACCTGAAGACATTTAGATTCCATTTTTTTGGTGCTACTTAAAAATTCAATTTAAATATAAATCAAGAGAAAAATCATAACCCAGATAATAAGAATTTATTAATTAACTGTTTTCAAGAAGAATTAGTAAGTCAAGATTAAATTGAATACGTTTAAAGTATTGTGAAAGCTACATCAAACCTACCTCACTCATATTGCCCAATCTAAATTTGAACATTCCACAAACTGTGATTTTAGATATAAACCCAATATCACCCATACCGCATCCTAATTCTATCACTTATTCATCCTAGCCACCCTACCTCCATAATCATTTAGCCTTAGTGTTTTGCTGAATAACAATATTATGTACTAGATATAAGCCATTGGAGTAGGCATTGAACTCCAATTAAGCTAATAGTGAAAGAAATATAATATAGTCTACATACAAGATTTTAAATAGTAAAAGCTAGCGGAAGCAAAACTAACTAAAATATCTCAAAAGACAATTTAATCATTTGTATATTTACATTTTTAAAGTTAGAATACTTGAAAGTTCTTTTCTCTCTCTCTCTTCTTTTTTTTTTTACAAGTGAAACTGTGTGACAGCCCATCAATTTTATTGTATTAAGTAAATAAGATTTGTTCACACATATCCACCGACTTTTATTTCATTAATTTAATTATACTATAGGGTACTACATCGATACTCGTAATGTTTATTTGACATGGTATAATAAATGAATACATGGTTATAATTAATGGTTTGATGCTAATTTAGAAACCATAAAATAAAGGTTAATCGTGCGTAATCGTTAGCCACTGATTATTGAAAATAGTTTAACTGAATACAGTTAAGGTAATATGACACTGTATAATAAACTGTTACATTTATTTTCTCTACTTTATTCCTCATTCTACAAAACAAACACTGTGAAATGATTTGTCAAGCACTAATTGTCAAAATATTTTAAATTTGTAATCGCTGATTATTAAAAATAATCATTAATTGTAATTGGTAAGCCACGAATTGTCTCATCCCAATGATGACAGTTTATCATTTTGTCAACACTTTTTTTGTGTGGGGAGGGGAGATAATGTAAGTACAGTAAGGTAATCCTTTGATGCAATGTTAAGCTCCACTAATAAGGTTTTATCATATATGTTTTCTTGCTTAAAATTTGTTAATGTACAACAACTTCTCTACTGAGTGATAATGTTTCTTGTATACTACGCCTGAAGATGGATGCACGTTTGCTTTTGAAACAATTGGATCATGTGATGCAAAAATCAGATATTTATTTATTTATTGAATTAGTGATCTATAAACCTACATGATGAGAAACAATTAAGGGACCATTTTACAACATCATGAACAAATAAGCTTCAAATTTTTTATTTTGTTTTTGTAAATATCAACAGTACTTAAACTTAAACACAAAATATCATAGTGATTGTACAATTCTATGTTAATAGTATTAAATAATGTTAGAACCTTTAAATGTAGATTGAACTTGCTGCATTGTCAATGTTCCTTTATGAAACAAAGTATGCATTAACAATTTCTTCAAGATTTATTTCTTGTCACCAAGTTATTTGCGAGTCATTCATTTAATCATTTGCCTCTGAAAACACTATTGAAGATCTTGTTAAAAGTAAATTTTATATGTTAAGACAAGTCCTTCGTACTTAGATAGATAATTTTTCTAGCGTCTCTTGAGTATTCATTGTTCAGGCTTAGTGGTGGATGATTTTCTTATATATATTTTTTTGTCATCCACTATTAAGCCTCCTAATTTGACTTAACAGATGGTTTTTACTTAAATCATTTAAAGTCAAAATGTATAATGACAGAATAAAATTTTAAAATATTATTTTTAGTATATTTTTGATTTGTGTTATAATGTTTGTTGATTACGTTTGTTTCTCAACATTCGACACAATGTTAATAAGATTTTGCTCAATTGTTTATCACACATGTACAATAATGAGTTTCTAATTATTATTCTCAAATATTTTTTTATAACTTCATTTAGAAAAATGAAACTAATATTTGAAGGTATATGATATATTTCTGTATCTTCTATAATATCAATGTAATAAAAATTTCATTGATCAGTTGTGGCCTGAAATGTCAAAACAAATTTATGTCATAGATCAGTTTAGCTAATAGTCACGATTTTGCAATGAAGTCTATAAATTGGCATGGTCTTTGAGCCATGTTTATGAGCATTCATTGTACTTCCATAAGAGACCCTAAGGAAACGGTTACCTAAAGAACACAACTGTTCTTTTACACTAAAGCAGTCCTTAACAAAAATCATATTTTGAACACTTCTTAACATTTTCCTTCCATTTATAAAGGAACCCTAAAGTAACTGCATCAAAAATATCAATTATGTCATCAATTAGAACCAAAAGAGTTCAGTAATTGTTACAGCTGGTTGTTCGTTCATTGCTAAACAGCTATCATTTGTCGGTAATCACTCATGTGCCTGTTGTTAGTGCTTTTTATTTATTTTTTCATTTGACAATTAATTTACAATCACAAGTAGCAAGATCAGCGAAGAAGGTGAGGATGCCAGCATTTTCTAATCTAGAAAAATATTTCTTAAAACTTTTGGCTCTATAATGTAAAACATGGATTCAGAATAAATGATAGTGTAACGTTGAAGGAAAATTAGTCATTTTGGTGTAATTGTATACCATACAAAAAAGTATTTTCCAATTTCAGTAATTTCAATTTTTCCATGCAATGTTATTTCTTAAAACTTTTGGCTCTATAATGTAAAACATGGATTCAGAATAAATGATAGTGTAACGTTGAAGGAAAATTAGTCATTTTGGTGTAATTGTATACCATACAAAAAAAGTATTTTCCAATTTCAGTAATTTCAATTTTTCCATGCAATGTTATTTCAATGTACAATATTTCTATTTGCTGCTACAGATATATCATAAAACTTGAAACAATCTGTGAATATTTTATTTCCAATATTTTATCAAAATTAACAGGAGCATTTAATAATGGAAAAATATGATGTAAACAAATTTATTAACCTATAACATTTTATACATTTGAACTTCATCATTAAAATCAAATCTACTTTCGGCTTCCCTCAGGTATTTTTCGATGCTTGTGGTAGCCCCTCATTTACATATATAACTAATTCCAGAAAATCGTCTTGATCCTTCATTATTTTCATAATATTTAATAAACTAGATCTACCATTCAATAATCAACAGTATGTTTACAGGAGGTTTGAGATAGCTCTCAATTCCAACCTTAATGCTAAGGGAAGATAATAGATTAAATCGCTTAGCAATTTCTCTTCCTTAACCCTAGCACTGCTGCATGTTAACTTTCTTCGTTTGTTAAAAAATTAATTAAATATATTATTTCTATACAAAACCTAACTTATAAGATATCATTTTTCTCAGAAAGATGCATAGAATCCATCTATGCAATAAAAAAAAAATTTTTTGAAACGGTTTTGGAGTAAGTATGTTACATGTCAAAATCGAAGTTACCAATTTTCAGGAAAAACCTGTATATTCCAAAATCAATAGCTTACTACCTTTTTCTAAGATATACAAAAGTTTTGTGTAATATTTTTGAATATATTTAGGGGGAAAAAAAATAAAATTTGTTATATTATCAAAAAAACAAAAAATAGTTTACGAAAAAATGTAAAATGATAATTTTTTTTTCAAAAAATCACAAAAAATAGTAATATTTATCTTATACAAAAGTTCTATATCTCATTATGTTCAGAAAGGTGCATAGAATGTAGGTGTGTAGTGAAAAAAAATGTTAGATGTATCACATTTGGTGTTTTTTGGTCAAATACCAAAAAATCAAAGAGTAACGGAGCAGAAATTTCACAGAAATGGTAATGAATAACATACTAATAGATTTTTAGGATTTTTTTCAACCATTTCTTGAGATTTGTCATATATTTGTGAATATATTTAGGGGAAAAAAATAATAATATGTTACATTTTCTAAATAAAAATACCGATTTTCCCTAAAAAGGTAACTTTTACAAGTGAGGTTAGGTTTGTAACCTCCACATATTAGACTCACTAGTACCAATTTGAAGATAGATCAAAGACAAAACTTATAGATTTAACTAAGAAAATATATACTTTACAAAGAATAACACATATATTCACTTTTATAATCATATAAAACACTAAATATAAGAAAATATGCATATAGGCTACACTTACAATATTGGCCTAGGTTATCCCAAATATGAACCTTTCAAAAACTAAACTATCACTGAAAAACATAAGCTTTAGATATTAAAACACATATATTGTAACTTGTATACACAATTTATATACAATTTGTATACACAAACCTTCAAAATAACAAAAATCTAATCCCAAAACCAATATTTGCCACACCAAATATTAGTGTTCACGTCAGACATTTTCTACGTTTGGACGTTGGACTTCACTTCAAAACAACAAATTGTAAGTAAGCAATATCTCAACTCAAGTGGTACCAACTTATAGAATGGAATTTCCCCTACAACTTAGTGTAAAGAAAAATAATTTTAAAACCAAAGAGAAACGAATACGTGTATTCCTAACACTGCCAACTGTATTTCGTCTTGTCAAGTTTGTTCTACGTTCAAGTAGGAATATCTCTGGATCTATGAGACGCAGAAAAATTTGTAATCTATGGTTGGAAAGAGAAACATGTGATCTATAGAACAGTGTTTTAGTTGACTTCAATGACAGATAAATAGAGTTGGAATAATATCGGGAAAAATGGCGTCGCGCTAACGATAAGGCGCAGAGTTCAAATCTACGATTTTACGCATCAAAAATATGCGAACTTCACCAATTTTTGGAATATTATTTATAACGTTTTGTCGTATTTTTTTTGCATGATTATGCATCTACGGAACATTAGCTTTCCAACGGTATTTTATTTATTGCGATCGGACAATTTTAAGTGGGCGTAACGTTGAATGGCAAAATACGTGTTTTATAGAAATCAGACTAGTTATGGACGAAGCGCTTAGGTCGATTCTGGGTCGAATATCACTTGCCGGGTTAATAAATGAAATAGTAAAGATATATAATAATATATAAGTAATAGGTAAATACAAGGTATATAAAGCGAAAGATCTTAAAAGGAGCAGCATAAAAAAGACCTTAACCCTTTTAGTGCCACGCGCCGATGCGATCGGCGCGACTTACGTATGCAAGAAGTGCCAACGCCGATTGCATCGGCGCATTTCATATTTGTTCACATAGTTCCTATGAATTCCAACAGATAGCGTTGGCGTTTACTTAGCTGTATAAAGCAATCTTTCAGTTTTAATTCAGTATAAAAATCATCTTATTTGGTCAGAAAATAGTCGATATACGATCGATTTAGTGAACAGCTGATCCGGTCTAGCAGACATAAGTTCTAACGTAGTTGATGTGAAGTGTACTAACGTTGTTACGGTTGTGTTAAGAATGTTTCTTGTATTTTTATAAACTTTAGGAAAATAGACTTGTGTTTTTTGATATTGTGTTTTTTGATATTGTGTTTTATTTTAATTAACTTTTTTTGTTTATTTAGTTTAATACATTGACAATTCTTGTTTTTTTAGTGATTATTACTGTAGGCTAGGCCTAGCTAACCTACAAACTTTGTTTTACAAACTATTTAGGCCTAGAGTGTTTACTTCATTTATTTGTTTTATTTCAAAATGTCTTTGAACTTATTTAAACTAGGCATCGATAATGAACTTTTACTTGGAGCCCTTGATGAGAGTTTATCAGGAGATAGTGACATAGATTCTGGTAGTGACTTAGATTTTTTTGACAATAATGATTTAGATGACAGTGAACCTGCTCCTAACCAAAATGTAAGCCTACAAAATGATGTTGATGGGTGGAACAAAATAGAAGACACTCATGCAGATGATTATGCTCATTTGTTTTCGTTTAATGAATTACCTGGCCCTAAACACACAGGTAATGCACAGACACCAATTGATTTTTTCAACCTCTTTTTTCCTGCAACTCTTATTCATTTGATAGTAGTTGAAACAAATAGATATGCTAGTCAATTTATGGCCTTGAACATAGAAAGATTATCTAAACATAGCAACCTAATTATGGCAACCAACAAATTCCAATGAAATTAGAGCCTTTCTTGATTGCATAATAAATATGGGTCTTGTTAGAAAATCAACTATCTTTTCTTATTGGTCACTTGAAGACAATCTTGCTACTCCATGGTTTAATCGAATGTTTTCACGCAATAGGTTCCAACTTATTTTAAAATTTTTACATTTAATTGATAGTAATTCTGTAGCCTCTAGTGGCCAACCTGGTTATGATCCTTGTTCCAAATTTGAACCTTTCATGAGTCATGCAAATCATGTGTTCCGTCACTACTTCACACCACACCAACAGCTTAGTATAGATGAAAGTTTAATCAGTACAAAAAATCATACACAGTTAATGCAATATTTACCTAACAAGCACCACCATCGTTGGGGCATAAAACTGTGGATGCTTTGTGATTCTGTCACTAAATATTGTATGTCTTTTTATGTATACAGAGGTGCTAAAAGTGATGTAGACAAAGAAGAAATTAAAAAGTATGGACTTGCTCACTCTGTTGTCATGAAATTATTAAATATTTGTAATTTTTTCAATAAGGGCTATCATATTTTTGCTGATAACTTTTTTCTTTCAGTACCTTTAGCAAAACACGTTTATGATTTGCAAACTTTTATCACAGGCACAGTTCGTAAAAATAGAAAATTTCTTCCATTTTCCCTTACAAAAACAAAGTTTAGTGTAGGCGAGAAACAGTTTTATCGAGATGGACCACTGTTGGCTGCTGGATTCAGGGAAAAGAAATCACAAAAGTCACAAGTTGTTCTTTTGTCCACTTGTCATGATGCCAAAGAAACTCGTGATGAAGTCAAGCTAAAAGTAGTTCAAGATTACAATAAATACATGGGCGGCATCGGCGCATCTGATATGATGCTTTATTTTTACCTCGATGAAAGAAGAACTGTGAAATATTGGAAAAGGGTTGTGTTTAACATCATAGGAAGAATGGTTCTAAATTTTTATATATTATACTCTCAGGCCACTAAAAATAATATAACACGGTTAAGTTACACAAACAAAATTGTCCAAAGTTTGGCGACGGAATGGAATGAGTTTCGTAGACGCCCATCTCAACCCAGGCCTTCGACCAGTAGTGGAAGTCAAGGCAATGGTAGTCCACCAGCTGCTGTAGGTTTTGGATTAACTAAATTAGAGGGAAGAAAGGAGAAAGAATGTTGTGTCTGCAGCAAGCGAGGACAACGGAGACGATCACATACTGCCTGTACAAAGTGTAATAAAGGCCTCCATTCCCATTGTTCTAAACTTCACAGATGTTTAAAATCTATCATAGCTTTTCAATTCTCAGTTCAGTAACATGTAAATACAGTAGAACCTCCCATATCCGACCTTCCCACATCCGACTCCTCCCGATATCCGACCTAGTGTCCGACCGTCCTTCTGTCTATTGTTTACTCGCGCTCTCACAGTCCGTTTCCGTTCGCGAGCCTGTACAGACTTGAAAAAGTGACTCATCGATACAGTAGAGTCCCGCAAACTCAGCGTAATGTGAACCGGAAGTGGGCCGAGTTTGTGAAATGCTGGGTTATCGGGAATACGGGCAAAAAATAAATTGTAATTTAAACCCAAAGCGGCGGCGATATCAAAAGACTTTGTCGAAAGCGGTATCCCATTGTCGGCAGTGTAAAAACACTGCGGCACCAAAGCGGCGGCAATATCAAACGACTTTGTCGATCCCGGTATCCCAAAGTCGGCGACGTAAAAACACCGCGGCACCAAAGCGGCGGCGATATCAAACGACTTTTTCGTTAGCGGTATCCCATTGTCGGCGGCATAATAACACCGCGGCATTGGCACCCGTCGATATAGCAGACATACACCTGCAAAAACGTTTGATGGGTCGCTTTTTTTCCACGAATCAATTTAGTATGCATTATGGAAAATATAACATTTCTTTTCAGTTTTCTTTGACAGGTACGCACAGTATATACAGTAAATAAAAATGAGCGAGTTACGAAAACGGAAGCGTGTGTTGGTTCCGTTTGAGACGCGGTTAAATGTGTTAAAAAGACTTGACAGAGGGGAATCTGTAAAAAAAGCTTTGTGACGAGTTTAACGTAAAAGTAAAAGTTTAACGTAACAGTAAAAGTTTGAAATGTAAAATCATTACAACTTATAAATGATAATCAATAGTTTTACAAGTTGAATATACAATATTTACGTATTTAATTTCATGTCAGAAAATGTTTGAAATGTATACACAATATTTTTAAAGGTGTAATAAAGTTGTATTACAGTACTGTGTGGCATTTTTTGTACCTGGGAACGGCATTTAACGCTCCTCCCGATATCCGACCTTTTGGCCGTTCCGACCACGGCCCGGTCCCGTCATGGTCGGATATGGGAAGTTCTACTGTAGTTAATATCTTTTTATAAATATTGCATGCCTAATTAATTTTCTTTTACTACAAGGTGCGGAAAATAAACTTGGGCTATAAGTAGCCTATATTTGTTTTGTTGTTTTGTGATTTTTATGAAATTTTCTACTAAATTATAAAATGTGTTCTTCTTAATTATAAACTAAAGATAAAAATGGTAGTGACTGAATATTTATTTTTAATTAGTGTAAATAGTTACTATTTTTTACCAATTGTGTTTTTTGTTAAAAAAATGTGCGTGACCTACACTTTGTTTTTGTTTTATGTAATTTTTGTTTTTTGGTGGATTTTTATGATTTTTTCTAATAATGTATAAAACATATTCTTCTTCAATAATAATTTGGTTTTAATATGATAGTGAATGATTCAAATAGTGTTATGGCCCTACAAACTCAGTTTTTACAAAATTTTAGTTTTAAAAAACCTGCTGTTTGAGAATTTTTTAAAATTTGTGTTATACAAGTTGACCAGTTTTAATCTGAGAAACAGCATCAGTATAGTCTTTTTTAGGTGAGTTAAAAATTTTATTAGTATAGCATGAATAGTTTATAAGTTATAAAATGTTTTATACAAGCACTACAAAACTGCAAAAAACGGCTTGGCACTTTTAGACGGATCTTGCATATTAGGCCTGGCACTAAAAGGGTTAAACTAAGGAAGTTTATAAACACAGCACTTAATCTTATTTAATAAAGTTAGTACTGGTATCATACGAGTATAGTAGTTAAATACCAGAAAAACTGAGAACCACTCTGTAAAGACGGAGAACTTAATAATTTTATATTTTAGGTTAGAATTAGTAAGGCACATAACCTATTAGTTTAGATTTTGTATGGATAGGAGACACAGGCTTTCCTTGGAAAGTGGTCCTTTGTATTACCTAGTATTACACAAATAGGAAACTACTCAAAAAACACTAAAGTTCTGATACATTTCATAAACACTGTTTACTTTCTCAATGGGTATTACCAAGGACCATTTTCCAAGGTACGCCTGTGTCTCCTATCCATACAAAATCTAAACTAATTTTATATTTTCCTATGTTATTTTCAATAATTGTAATAAGTTAAAATCATCATGATTAATAATAAAAGGCAAATCAAAAACATGTTAATTAAGAATTAACAACAAAACCATGATGAAAATAAATTTTTTTCCCATTATTAAGAATTTTTGAGAATAAAATATTATTCTTTTCGGAACATAAAATGCTCAAAACAATGATAAAAATTTATATACAATTGCAGTTATGGTGACATGTGTTTGATAAAAAGTTCATTTGACTATACATAAAATGCACAAAACTTGAATTAGAATGATTAATAACTTCTCTATTACTATGACAGCCATTTGGAGTTTGGCAAATCATAGCACTCGATGGCAACATCATTTATTTTTGACCTTTACGATAACAAATAAAGGTACAGGCTTAACTTATATTTGATGGGTGGATGGTCTATGTAATTCAAAATTAAAGGTCTGGTGGAAGAATTAAACATAGAGTCATTTCTGCATTGCTTTGTAAACAGATGTCTTGTTCAATTTATTTTATATATTATTATTAGTAAATTATTAATGTTTATATATAGTTATTTAACCCCTAAAATAATTTTATAAAGGTCTAGGTTTTATGGCGAAAAACTATTGTGGTTCATCATCGCCACCAAAGTCTTGGGAGATGACCACATATGAAGAAAAACCTTGGGATGTTTTCAAGATATAATATACAAAAATTGTTTGGTTTTTTTGTAGATAGAAGCTACATATAGTGATAAATTAACATAACATTGAATTAACCCTGGAATAGTCAGCCGTAGCACTATGCAATGTCTTGTACCCTTTCTGTAAAACATTTCTTGTACTCTTCCTGTGGTGTCAACGTTGCAACATGCAATGGTTTGCAGATTCAATGCTAGATTATTACTCTATGGTTTTCAAACAGATGACCATAAATTAGTAGTTGAAAATTCAAACTTTGGATTCTATGAGCTTCTGATTCTTTATCTCAGTTTTTTTCTCCGTTGACAAAAGTAAAACAATCAAGCAATTACATTCCAATTCAAGTACACAGCTGTTACTCTAGGTATTCAAACTTTTGATTCTATGAGCTTTTGAAGCTTTGTCTCAGTTTTTTTCTTTGTTGACAAAAATAAAACAATCAAGCGATTACATTCCAATTCAAGTTCACAGCTGTTACTCTAAGTTAGTCTGTTCAATGTGTAGCTTGCTATTGTTCATTTGCATGTGTGCTGTTTGTAAATAAAATAATTGCTTTATAACAATATACCGTATTTGCTCGCGTACGATGCACCCGCGTAAGAAACCCACCCCAAAAACGAGAGTAGGTTTTTATGAAAAAAATAAATTATAGGTAGGTAATATTAGAGAGCTCATATTAAAAAACTGTTTATTTACTCAACAAAATTTAATTACTTAATTAGGTATAAAACTTGCATATATGGCAACTACAGTGATATAAAACAAAATATGACGAGTCTGTATCATTTACAGTATATTACGTATACGCACTAAAAACCGATGAAAAAGGCTGACTGTTTTTACCTAATCTACATCGCTACTTGAATCTCCTTCTTCTGATGGAACATCATCTTCGTGATCCCATATGGCACAATCTTCGTCTCCATCTAAGCTATTGGAAATGCAGCATTTCTTGAACCTCTTCACAACTAGATCGGTTGAAATAAAGTCTCAAGCAGCTATGATCCACTCGCACATTAATGTGTGATTAGGCTTTTTCAGCCTCCCTGTAGGAGTTGTTTCATGCACTGTAGTCGCCATCCATTCCGAATAGAAATGCTTCAAACGAGCTATGAAGGGCCGATTAATGCAAAAATCGAGTGGCTGGAGTATGGATGTCATTCCACCAGGAATGCAAACTTGTTTTGTTTTACCTTCTTAGAGCCTTTTCTTCACATTATCTGTTAAGTGCCCACGGAAACTGTCCAACACTAACATGTTTTTTTTTTAATTATAAAGATCACCGGGACGACGGTCCTACACAGATTTTATCCAGTCTAATACCATATCATTGTCCATCCAACCTTTGTCCTGACATCTCAAAAATTACCTCAGATGTGAATTTTTCACCTTTCGGAAGTGTTTTTCTTTTAAATATAACATATGGCGGAAGTTTTTACCATTTGCCAGTACTCTCAGCATGTCAGTACATTGCTTATTTTCGTAACCACAAGTGCGAACGTGAACAGTTTTATCTCTTACTGCATTAATTGTGGAGTCTGCTGGCATGTCGAAGTAAACTGGGGTTTGATCAGCACTCCCAATTTGCCTCAAGAGACAATTGTTTTCCTGTCGTAATCGAATTACATGTCTCTGAAAAGCGACTAATTTTTCTTCATAGGCGTCCGGCAAACGTTGGCAAATAGACGTTCGTTTTCTGATGGATAACCCACGCCTCTTCATAAAACGACGTAACCAGCCTCTGCTTACTTTGAAATCTGCATCGGAAATTTGAAAATCTTTTGCTATTTGTTTCGCCTTTAAAGTTGCTATCTCTGTTGATGTAGTCAACCCTTCTTGACAACTATCTTGAATGTAGGACAATAGCTGTTCTTCTACTTCTAAAAACTTTGGTTTACCTTTGCGAAATGCTCTTCTACTTTTGTTGGAATCTTTCAGCTTCTCTTTTTTCTTCGTCCAATCTCTTACACAGGATTCCTTAATGCCATTTTTACTGTCATTTTTACGTTGCATGATTACTAATCTCTTCTGCTTCAATAATAGCTTTTAATTTTTCACCACCAGTAAATGAAAACACTTTACAGAACTCATTTTCACTTACTCATGACTCACCAAACTGTCTAAACAGAACACGTGCACGATCTTGACTGGGCTACAAAACTGGTCTGTACAGTGTACACCAACGATGTCCGTACATAAGGAAATAACCGAAGAATGACGAAAAGAACAGACATGTTTCTTGAGAAGCCCAACACTGGATGTGACTCACCACTACTTGTTGATTGGGTTTGTTAAACAAACATTACGGAAATGACACAAACAGAAATAGCTTACCACCGGATAGTATTTAGCGATTTTGACTATAGCACAATCCAACCACATACCTTACTTTATCTCCGTGTATGATGCACACTTACGAATTTCACGTAAGATTTTTTTTAAAGGTGCGCGTCGTACACGAGCAAATACGGTATATTTATTATAATATACATTTATTTATTTATATAATAGGTTTAGAAAGTATAAAACTAAACTAAAGCAAAATTACGTCTATGAATCTAACATAGTACAAAAGGGAAGAGAACTGTTAAATGAGATGAAAAACTTTTACATTTATGGATTAAAGAAAAGCAAATAAAAGGAGAGTAATTAATGGAAGTATGATCTGTGATCGAGTCAAACGAATTTTTGATGATTTAAAAAAAACTCATCTATCTCAGGCAATTGTTACGATGATTTCAAATCCAGTAAGGGTATCTGGAAGCTAAACATCTTATCTGAAGGAAAATTAACATCTAATAAAAAGCACTAATACTACTTCTAAACAACGTACCAGGCCATGAACCTGGTTTAAGCCAAGTCTCTTCAGTCAAGATTTAAATTAATAAAAGAAATCAATTTTGTTGTTTTGTTTTAGAATCTATAACAGCAGTTTTAAATTATTTTTACATCAACTTATACATAATGCTTAAAGTATAATACTTAATAATAAAGTATTTGTGCGAATTCATGTTATATTATGATTAATTGATTGCTTACATTTTGCAAATCTAAGCGGTTTAAATTTTCAAATACGTTTTATATTGTTGTTTTGTTTGAGAATTTATAACAGCTTTTTAAAAATTATTTTAAAGTTAAAATATTATAATATAGTGCTTCATTTGTGTGAATTCACGTTGTGGTGTGATGATTGCTTATATTTCACAAAACTAAACAGTTTATATGACATTGTTAATGTGTGACAATTGGGTCTGAATTTTGTATCTCACAAAAGTTAACAACTTAACTATACATACTGTAAAAGGTTTTTTTTTTCCGTTCTGGGCTGTGAAAGCCTCCTTCAGAGGCCTCACTGGCGTCGACCTAGCGATCTTTTGCCGCCTGTAAAAGGCTTACTTTATTTGTAATTCTTTGCTTATATCTCATAAAATTTAACAGTTTATATGGCTTATTGTTAATGTGTGACAATTATGTGGGAGATTAGATATTTTAAGTACACAGTATAAAACAAAATGCAACTTATGGAAACCTTAGAACACTTACTGGTCTATGACAAAATTCCAAAGACAGAAATTGAATCATGAAGTAAACTAACATGTTCAAGTTTCTGATTGATGGATAAATCGATTTAATTTGGAGTTTAAACGGCCTTTTTTAACAAGCCCTGGCACCACGACCGATAGCCTATCGTGTAACTAAAGCTTACTCATTCTAGTTTAGCTGAATTGTAAACCTCTTATGAGTTTGAGTAATCCAGTAACTAATTCACACAATGATAGTTCCTCAGGAATTTGAAATCCAAAAACTTTCGTCTCTTATCGTTCAGACCCTCACAATTAAAAATGATGTGGTCTTCTGTCTCCTCATACTTTCCCGCACAGTCTACATACAGTTTCGTCCTTTCAGAAATACTTGAAGGAATGTCCTTAATTAATGATTTACTATAGGAGTGCCCCTTAAGGCTTCCAAATCTTTGCTGGTGTTTTGCATAAACCTACCTGTTTATGGCCATCTTGGCCAGACTCGCAGATATTCCTTACAGCTGACTTAGATCCTACAAACTCTGATACAGAGCCCCCCTTTTAGCTAGATTGTCTGCCTTCTCGTTACTCTCAACTCTCTTATGTCCCGGCACACAATGCAACATTACCCGGTATTCCTGGGATAAACCATTGATGTTCTCTCGACATTCCCATAGCAGACTAGATTTTATTCTAGTACCTGTAAGTACATTAATTGAGCCAGACTATTTGTATATATGTGAATACAAGTTTCCTTAAAGTCCCGCCTTAAGTTCTCCTGTATACAGACACTTATGGCTATAATCCTGGCCTAAAAAACTGTGGCATATTATCCCAAGAGAAACGACATTTCAACCCTGGTTTCAGCCCATATATCCATGCACCAGTATCTGCCATAGTTTTTGAATCATCAGTGTACCACACCAGATTTCTTATATTTCCTAGAACTTGATTTTCGTGCTTATGGGTCAATTTAACTTTAAAAGGTCCTGAAAATAAATATCTGGTGTCTATCATCAGTATTCATACTTAGAATCGGGTGGCCATTTTTTCCATAATTCTGGCATCCCCCGTATATGAGTTTCTTCAGGTGCCGTTGCACCTCTTCCTGTAGGCTGATTTTCTTGCTTCCCGGCCATTATAAACAGGTCAATAGCTGGAAACCCAAGTAATATATCCCATTCTAGTGGACATTGCTCCTGTAGTAGTTTTTCTAGTATCTTCAGAATTAAAGAAGTTAAACTAATTGGTCTATAAGCCTTGGTCTCAGTATAAGAACTACGTCCTGGCCTAGGTATGAACACTGCTCTGGCTCTCTTCCACACTTAAAGTATGTATCTGATGATTAGACTAACTCGGAACAGTCTGCATATAATGGGGTTAATGTATGTTTCTCCTTTCTGCGGTAGAACCGGAAAAATCTCACCTGAGCCCGGTGATTTTAATGGGTGAAAATAATTAATAGCCCACATAATTTGTCAATATATCTATTTGGTTTATGATAAGCTAGTTCTCCCTAGAAGTATGCAGTGAATGTCTGACCTTCGTTCCCCATCCGTTCTCTTGATAACCGAGTCAGGAAAGTGTGAGTTGAACTTCAACCATTTCCTTTCCGTTATCTGTAAATTTACCTCTTGGCCTATAAAACTCCCCACTGGGTTTAGGGGATCGGAGGAAAGGATCTTATGAAGTTGTGCTCCTTAAGCAGTACAATCTATTTCCCCATAGAACTTTCTCCAAGATTCACATCTTGCTTTTTTAATGTTTTTGTTATACTCGGTGAGGGACTGTTTATAAGCCTCCTGTCTACCGCAACGTTTGGCTATATTAAATAACCTATAATCTATATAATGTGTCTATGATCCGACATAGACGACTCATCTGACACATACCATTTACTTACAGCATATTGTATATACCATTGGTTCCAAGTGTTAGATCCAAAACTTCACTTCTACCCTTAGTAACAAAGGTAGGTGAATTTCCTTTATTAAAAATATAAAGTTTAGATGCTACAATATAAGAAAGTGTAGACTCACGTTTCACCACATTGTGTGATTTGCATTGACATTACTCCCATCAGGAGTTCAATGTCCCCATGCATGCAGTGCTTCACCACCTTCTTGAAGTTGGCGGATGGTAGATTGTCAGCTAGATCGTATGAGAAGTAAATGGAAGTGAACAGCTTCCAACTACTTGAAAGCCCACACACCGGTCAGTGCTTACCACTGATATATCTCTAGAAGATAACACAAGTATCTCAAAGTTATTCTTAACTACTAGACAGGTTCTAGGTTTATTAGTAGATTTATCATATACTAACTTACCTCTACTGATGGATAGCCCTCTAATTCTGCCACCAGTCACCCATGATTCCTGTATTAGGGCGATATCAACTTATTCCTGCTCAAGCAGCCTCCATAAGATAGTGATTGCCCCTTGCTATAATGAAGGTTTGCTTGAATTACCCTCATCCTTCTTTGGATTAGAGATCTTCCTCTATAACAGGATGTTTTGACACTCCCTACGTGCCTACATCCTGCTGCAGAGGTTGGAGAGTAGATTCCACAGGATTATTCTCAGCCCCTATTTCATCCACTGCCATCTGGTTACTTCTTGAATTTTTTTTTTTCCAAGGAATTTATTAATTGTTTGTGTTAAAAATATATAATTCAATTTTACGCTCATTGTATAGGCGTAATTTTCACTGATTCTACTTAAAAGTTCAAAGTTAAAAAGCTATTTTCAGTACTGAGTTATACAATGGGCATCGATCGTCCAGCTTATGATGGAGTTTGAGCGTTCTTAAAACAGAACCACTCTTCTCGGAGACCCATTTGATAGTAGTCTGTACTTTTGATATCTAGGATCATGCATCTCCAGACTACACGCTTTCCTTCTATCTGTCTTCTTATTGGTCAATACCATGGACTATCATTTCTGACAAAACTATTTCCAATTATTTTACAAAATATAATTTTTTCTTAATTTTATTAGACATACCAAATTACTCAATTTTATTACAATTAATTATGAAATTTTAAACTTAACATTTCTTATAAATTTTCGAATTTTTTAAATCACATTCATAATAATTAGTCCTGTAAGTTTAACAACTCTAAAATCTCGCCTGCCTGTCTACATTCAACTTCTGAATTATAGTTTTTTGTCTTTGAACGCAAATAAGCCATGCAAAAAAATTTTATGATTTAATTACATTTATTGATTAATTACGTTACTTGCAACTATTCCATTTTTCCCAATCAAATATATCTTGATATAAATCTCAAAATTGTGAATGTTACACACTTACTGGTCAGTGACAAAATGCTAATGACAGAAATCGAAGGACATTGAATTATGAAATAGACTAACAGATTCATCTTTTTGATGCCAACATAAACCTCAGACCTTGAGATTATTTTTAAATTATATGTTCATATAATTTGATGTAGGTGATTTTTCTGTTGAATGTGTGAATTGGAGTGCTTTAGTGAAATAACCACACAATTGTGGTTATTCAAAAATGTTCTTAACTAGAAACGACTAGTTAATATTATTTACACTGCAGCCCGGGCCAGATAGTAGCTAGTCTCTGTAATTTGAAAGCTATATTAATAATTTGGAAGTATCAAGATCAGAAGAATTTTAAAGGAAGCAATTTTAATTGTAGTACATAAAATGCTTTATTTTGGTAAGAAAGAGAAAATTTAGTATTTACAAGTTATAGATAAGGTTCCTTCCTTCCTTCTCCAAAACATACTTGAATATAAGTAGAATTTATATTTTTTAAATTTATAAAATTTTAATTATTTTATAATTATTAGTGGTTTATAATTCTAAATTGAATTATTCAATTAAAAAAAAAGAAAAAAAGAAAAAGTTATACTACAAGTAATTCTCTAAAATTCTCTGAATTATTATTATTATTTTTTTAGTTAATTTGAAATCTATTTTTATGATTTATGACCTTTGCTTTATTCCTAATAAATCAGCCTTTCCTGGATTTGCTGTTTTAGATCTATGCACACTACTAAATTTCTCTATTCTATGAAGATTATTACAAGTTCTTGTTTCCCCCCTGACTTACTTTTTTTACTTTTTATTATTTAAACTTTTTATTCATTTTGAGAACTCATTTTAGGCTGAATCTATATTTGAGATTCTACGACCTCCTTCAGTTGCAACTTCTAAATTTCTCTAAGTCCTTTTTCCGTACTTTAAACAAAATCGGTTAAACTATCTTCAATGTAGCAACTCCTCAAATCTTGAAATTAGAATGATGAAGTAACACTAGTCCTGTCTTAAAGTTGGATTTCCCACCCTCAGTCTGTTTTAACTTAATAAAATTTTTGTATATATTTTTCTTCCTTGTAATTGACTATTCTAGGCTCGAATTCTCGATATATATATATTTGCTAGACTGCAAATCTGGATACTGATCTAGTTTTTATACACCTTTTCTTCTTTATTTCCTGCTAATTGTTAATTATTTTAGTTTTATCATTATTTTCAAAACTCTGACTTGTGTGTGTAATTGTGGTTGACATCATTGATTTGCTATCCTTTCCCCCTCACACATTGATTTGATTTCTGTCTTGATCTGTAAAACTGATCTCTCTTTTTAACACCTTATCTTTTAGTATTATTTTTTCAAAAATCGTTTTATTTTATATTTTGGATGTCTGGAGCTCTCATCTTGTCCAACATTTCTTGAGCATTTCTTCCTCTTCCCATATCTTCTGCAAGGTTTGGTCGATGTTTTCTTCCATCAGTTAGCTTGTCATAATCCAATTACTATTACACTTCCATTCACTTTTTTTCTTTTTTTATTCAAGTAAATTAGTTTATTAGTAGTGTACCATATTAATTTAAACTTATGTTGTTTATAATTCATTAAATAAAATTATATTATCAAATTCCAATCTTTAAATAGTTATTTGCTGTGCCGCTGTTCCATTATTTGTATATTCCGCTTTCTTCTGTTGTATTAACTGTCATTACTCATCATAACAAATACAGCTTATCTGTTGATTATGAATCACAAGTCCATTTTATTCAGTTTGTATTATATTCTCATTTTATACCGTGTACCTATTATTATTATTATGATTTTTTGGAATACTTAATACAGCTATAGTTGTAACTCTAGGTTAAAATGCTATATCAAATTGTTCAGTGACATATTTTACGAACTAGTAGTGAATTGTTTTGAGTTTAGAGTATCTTTCAACGTTTTAGATAAATTTCAACTTCATAATTGTAATTGTTAAGAGAATTTTTTAAAGCTTTTTTTACCTATTTTGCTTTTTACCCCTTGTGGTTATCCCTTTTTGGGGTTTTTTTTTTAATTGCTTTTTCACATGTTAATATCTGTCCCTTTGTGTCCCCCCCCCCAAAAACTACCTTCTTTTGTGTTTTAGTGTTTTTAACCTTTCTAATTGCTATTTCAATTGTGAAACTTTATTTATTATTACATTATTTGAATGCCATTATACTCAACTAGGTACATATTTATAGGATTTAACATAATAATATCTGCCCCTTTGTGTTTTTTCCCCAAAAACACTACCTTCTTTTGTGTTTTAGTGTTTTTAACCCTTTCTAATTGCTATTTCAATTGTGAAACTTTATTTATTATTACATTATTTGAATGCCATTATACTCAACTAGGTACATATTTATAGGATTTAACATAATATTTGAACATTTTCATATTTTTTATTATCAAACTTGAAAAGTTTTCTGGTTTTATAGTTATTTGATAGTGATGGATTGCTCATATAATTAATAAGGTTTAATCAGACATTTGCAATAATTTTTGTTTATAAAAACCTATTCATTACGTTTTGAGCGTATAACTCAACTTCTGTTTTCAAGTGAAAACTAATCTTAGTTGTTATTCCTCAGTCCTAGCTTTATGTCTGGGTTCCTTTCTTAGGTTTTAGTTTTCAACTTGAGTCTAAGCTAATATACTTTGTTACCATATATTCACTATTTTATACTTGAGCTTGAGGTTTTGTCTTGATAACAAGTTGAATAAACTCTTGAAACATCACTTATTTACTTTTGTATATCCCTTGACCTGTCAATGTTAATTTTCTTAGTTTGTTTAAAAATTAATAATTTTTATACAAAACCTAACTTATAAGATATTATTTTTCTCAGAAAGATGCGTAGAATTTATCCAACAGTTTTAGAGTAAGTATGTTAGGTATCAAAAAATTATGTAACATTTTTTAGAAAAACCTGAATCATCCAAAATAAAATTTTTATCACTGTTTTTCAAGATATACAAAAGTTTAATAATATATTATATAATTTTGAATAATAGTTGATAAAAAAATAATAATTTGTTACATTTTCAAAAAAAAATTGTTTTACAGAAATGGTAAAATGTTGGGCCTAATTTGAAAAAATAGTAATATTATGCAAAACACAACTCAAATGATAATATCCTTCAGAAAGGTGCATAGAATTTAGTTGTGTAGTGAAAAAAAAAAAAAAGGAGAAAAAAATAGATGTAAAAAATTTTGAGTTATTAGGTCAGGAATCAAAAAATCGTCCGGTGGCCGAGGCAAAAATTGCACAGAAAAGGTGATGGTAATGTACACCATACAGAAATTTTTTCAAGTATTACTAGAGATTTGTAATATATTTTGTGGATAAAAGTTGCTAAAAAGAAAAATCAATTTATAAAATTTTCATTATTTAGTATCTCAGAAATCAAAAATTCTTAAAAAAACCAAAGTACCTTACAAATGATAGCAAATGCCTGATTAGATCGTATTAATAATATGATAAGTAGGGTCTGTTGCTAGGGTAAGACTTGACTTAGTCCTGCTAGAATAGAATTTTTCTATTCCATTCTTTCAATTACTTTATTTGTGATTTTAAACTTGAAATGTGTGATTGCTTGCAATTTGTTGTAAACTTATAAACTTTAACACATGTTAGATTTTACAAATGGAAGGCAGAGGCTTACAATCATAATTTTTGGATGAAAATCAACAAATTAGCTGCATTTGTGAAAAAATAATTTGTTTATTCTTTGCTTTATTTATAAAAAATAAAATTTTATGTTAATTGAAATAATCTCTACTGTTTCTTTTTATGTATTAATTTTAATCTTGTGTTAGAACTAGTTAAAACCAGAAGTTTTAAACACCTTTAATGATAGATTGAAGGTTAAACAATTAATTATGAACACATTGTTAAAAAATGATTTTATTGAATTTTAAGTGATATAATTGATGGTAATCTAAATATTCAAATAAACTATTGTGTTAGTGTTGTTTTAATTAATTTTTTATGATGAAGGATTTTCTCACCTCATGAAGCGGAATGCACAGGTGATGAATCTTTTGATAAACATCCGAACCGTAACTCTCGGGGTCAACTACGTACAAAGATTGAATCAGGTGAAGGAACAATACCCGTTAAATCTAGTGCTGGTATTCAAACCTGGGATGGGGTCTTGCAGGTAAGCTTTAGTTGTTTTAAGTAATGTGATTTAATAGAATGCAAATCAAGAAATAGACAAGTTGTATAAAATTCTAAATAAATTGATATGTTCAAGAATAATGATTTTTTTTTTAGACGTTTCTGTCAGAAAAAGTTGTAATTGTGTTTAAGGACTTTAGTAAACCATGAAGCTTCAAAGCTTTGTGCCAAAACCAGGACTGAAATCCTGGCCTTCCATGCTAAAAAACAAAATACTGAACAATGATTAATATGAAGGTAATGTCTTTACAGTAGTTTATTATCTTTATTAGGGACAACGACTGCTTACGATGTCATGCTCTGATAAGATTGCTCGGTGGAATGTGGTTGGTGTGCAGGGTTCACTTCTCTCTCACTACGTGGACCCAATCTATTTGGAGAGCATTGTGCTGGGCTCACTTTTCAATCCCAGTCATATGTACAGGTATGAGTACTAGCGTATGTATCAAAGATACAATAAATTAATTATTTTACATATATATGAGCATCCTTTTTAAATAAAATCCATTTTGTTACAGATCATATAAAATATTTTTAATGAAAAAAAATTCAAATTATGATACAAATTACAAAATTTGTTTATAGGTTAGAGTTTATAGGGCACATAACATATAGATTACATTTTGTACTGACAATAGACACTGGCTTACCTTGGAAAGTGATCCTTGGTATTACCTAATAGTATACAAGTAAAAAAAAATACACAAAATATTAAAGTTCTGAAATATTTCGTAAACACTGTTTACTTTTTCAATCAGTACAGTATAATATGAATACTAAACAAGCCATTCATTCCCCATAACCAGGCAATCAGAGTCAAAAGGATTTGTTCCGACGAGAGTGAACTACATGAATTTAACAAAAAAAAAGACATCTCCACTTGTAAATAGAGGTTATCCTGAGAAACTGATTACGAATCAGATTGAATTGGCACAAAACACAAGTATCACACCCAAGAAGAAAAAAAGATAACTTGTCCATCTCTCTGGTCACCGATTATAACCCAGGCCTACAGAGTTTAACAACATATTGAAGGAAGGCTTCAAAATTCTACAAGCTTCCAATCATTCCAAAAATCTTCTCACAGAACCTCCCAGAGTCTTGTGTAAACAGCCCACAAATATGAAATGCATGTTAATTCACCTCAAGCTTCTGGATCCCAACACACCTAAACAACCTAACCTTCCCTACAGTTCTTTTCCATACAATAGACCAAGATGCAAAACATGCAAAATACATCTTCCGTCCAACAACTTCAACAGTTCCTCTAGTAAAATAGAATTTAAAATTAAAGGTCATCATACATGTACAACAAAAAATGTTATCAACCAATTACACTGCAGGTTTTACCCAGCTTAATATATTGGCCTAACCACAGACAACTTAAGCACCAGGATGAATGGCCACAGACATAAAGTGAAAATCATTGATATGGAGAAACCAACTCCACAACATGCAGCAATCCACATCGTCACTTTTGATTAATGCTTCACGACAAAAATCATAAAATCACTCCCATTGTAATAAATAAAAAACAGAAGATTTTTTATTACAATGTGATTTTATTTTTATAAAAGAAAAGAAGTTACGTTTATTTTTTATTGTGTTTAAAACTTTGCACAGCTGTTTATGGGCGCCAGAAGGAAAAAAAGAATTTACTTATTTGAATCTCAGGGCGTTAGTTCTTTTATAAGGTACTTACAGTGATTTCTGGTGAAATGAACAACTCTTGGTTATACTGAAATTTTAACATGGATTTATTAAAATAATATTAATACATGACATTTATCATCCCAAAAATATCAAATGAATTGACTATAACTAACATCCTATCCAAATTAAATTTTTTATTACCTTTGAAGAAGGTCTATTTTTTAAAAACTTGAATTTAACTTTCTTTATGTTGCAACTAAAAAATATTTATGAAACAAAACAGATCAAAATATCCGTTTTTTAATATTGAATTTACTTTATCTTTGAGAAAAAGAAATATGTCAATAGACATTTATTGTTTATTCATATACAAAATATACTTATTTAAATATCAAATTATAAAATTGGAACATGAAACATGAAATTTTATATAATACATAGATTAAGTTCATTGTGTTAAATAACACATTTTACCAGTCCGTTGTCGCAAAACACATTACGCAGTTGTGGTTCAGGTAACATGGCATTTGATGATAGTTCTTTGTCCTGTCCGCGGAGAGCGATGTCCATCGAAATCACTTCAATCACACTTTGCAAATGTTTGTGTTAAGAATGTCTATCAACATTATTAGTTCATTTTTTACACTTTATGAATGTTCATCATTCGACCGTTTTAATACGATACAATTGTCAATTGTCTTTGCGCGTAACACGCTACTCGTATTAAACACTTCGTCCGTTCTAATCAATCTAATACCATTTAACACACTCGACTATACTGTTCAGATTACTCTGTGGATGATATTAGTTTGGTACGAATTAATATATCTTAAACACTTTAAGATCAAATCAATACTTTAGACTACATTGTCCTTTCTAGACAAAACTTCTAACACGACCGTCACCTCCAAAGCTCCCTTCTCTACTGAAAAAAACACATCTCACCTCCTCAACACTTCTACTCAGACTGCTTGAAAACGCATGGTGAAATTCTATATCCCGTGGTTCAGGGTTCACAGATTCTTTCACACGGACGCCTACTAAATTCCCGCTGTGTTTGCGATAAATGTCTCTCGCAACTCTTGCATACACTGTTCATATTTCTCACATGACAACAAGTTCTTTTAATTAATTTTATTACACGCACAACCTATTTAATTTATTTATTAATTACAGCTAATATTTTATACATTGTTATTTATTTTAGTTTGGAAATCTAGTTAATTTAATTTCCCTTACTTTAAATTATTATTACAAGTCATGTTTTCGACTCGTTTACCCCCTCCCCATATAACTATATTATCTATTCCCTGTTATTTTTTTTATTCAATTTAAATTAACACTTTTTAGGTATTACACCTTCAGAATGTAATAGGTAACTAACTGAATTTTTTAGGTTTAAAAATGAAAACATGTATCGGATTTAAAGCTTTTTAATGTATGAAATTATTATTTTTTAAACTATTAAATTAAAATTTTATGTATACTCAAAGATGTGAACTTTAGTATCAGTGCTAGTAGATGTTGGGGTGAAATGCACTGATGGATGCGTAGCTATCTAAAAAGATAGCAATGTCCTGATTTGTCCTATCGAAGTTGAACTGTACACATCTCTATTGCATGAATATCCACTTGAAAAGTTCCTAGATCCTTTGACCATGGCTCCAGAGTAATTGGTTCTTGGCCCAAATACTTCAGCTCCAGTCCCCTCTTCGGTCTTAGACCCATCAGTATAACCATTTAATAGTATTCTTCTTTAGGGAGTATTTGGATTCCTCTTAGGGAGTATTTGTTTTGTACTTAATTCACTGTTAAATTTATTTCAAAAATTGATACTTTTTAACAATGTAGTCTCTTGGAAGAACAACGAGATGGTTGAAACCGATTGCAGGTCACACCCTTTCAATTGTTCATTCTCCTTCTACCCTAGTCCTTATTATTCTGAGAAGTAGCCCCTTAGCAAGCGCTCTACTACTAAATAGTATATGTGAAGGGGTGTCAAGTTCAGAATAACTTCCATGGTTGCAGTAAGACAAGTCTTCATTGGTTCTGTTATACATATTGTAGTCATGCCAGTCTTCGCACCTTCTCCAGTGTTTTCCTTACAGTACTTAGCTCAATTCATTTGTGTTTGCTTAACCCTCGATCTGCTGTATGTTAATTTGTTTTTAAAATTCTTCGTTTGTTTAAAAATTAATAAAATATATTATTTGTATACAAAACCTAACTTATAAGATATCATTTTTCTCAGAAAGATGCATAGAATTCATCTATGTAATAAAAAAAAAAAAAAAAAAAAAAAAAAAATTGAAACGGTTTTGGAGTAGGCCTAAGTATGTTAGATGTCAAAAATGATATTAACTTTTTTTCAGAAAAAACCTTTATCACCCAAAATCAATAGCTTACTACCTTTTTCTAAGATATACACAATTTTTGTGTATTATTTTTGAATATATTTAGGAAAAAAATAAAATAAATTTGTTACATTTTAAAAATTAAAAAAAAAAGTATTTTATAAAAAAATGTAAAAAGATATTTTTTCTTTCAATAATTTACCAAATATAGTAATATATATTTTATACAAGAGTACTATATATCATTATTTTCAGAAAGGTGCTTAGAATGTAGGTGTGTAGTGAAAGAAAAAAAATATATTAGATGTATCACATTTGGAGTTATTTGGTCAAATACCAAAAAATCGAACAGTAACGGAGCAGAAATTTCACAAAAATGGTAATCAATATCATACTAATAGATTTTTCGGAATTTTTTCAACCATTACATGAGATTTGTAATATATTTGTGAATATATTTAGGGGGAAAAAATAATAATTTGTTACATTTTCAAAATAAAAATGACGATTTTCAAAATATTGATATTCTGAAGCTTGAAGGTTAGGTTGACACCTCGATCATTTAGGCGTAATTAGTAACTTTTTAAAGCTAGGCCTAAGACAAAATCATTAGATTTCACTAAAACAACATACTTTACAAAGAATAACACACATATACACTTATAATAATCAAATAAAACACTAAATATAAGAAAATTTGCATATAGGCTACATTGTTTACTGCAAATATAAACTGTTCACAAACTAGAAAATCACAGAAAAACATAGACTTCAGATATAAAAACACATATATTGTAACTTGTATACAAAATTTATATACAATTTGTATACACAAACCTTCAAAAAAACAAAAATCTAATCCCAAAATTCCCAAAACCAATATGCGCTACCTCATTTGTTACAGTTTTTACGTCACACAATTGCTACGTTTGGACATCAAAACAAAACCTTCTAAGTAAGTATTTTCCTATGTCAATTGGTACCAACTTATAGAATGAAATTTCCCCTACAACATACTGTAAAGAACAAGTCGTTTTTCTGACATGAAAAATGAATTTCGTCATTTCGTAAAGTGCACCGAATGCCAAATGAATTTCGTGTAGTCAGGTTTGTTCTATGGTCAAGTAGATATATCTCTGGATCTGTGAGACGCAGAAAAATTTGTAATCTACGGTTTGAAAGAGAAAGATGTGATCTATAGAACAGTGTTTTGGTCAACCCGTTTGACAGAAATATAGATTAGTAATCATATCGGGAAATATGGCGTCGCTTTTATGAAAACACGCAAAGTTTAAATTTACGATTTTACGCATAAAAAATATGCGAACTTCACCAATTTTTGGAATATTATTTATAACGTTTTGTGGTATTTTTTTTTTTTTTTTTGCATGATTATGCATCTACGGAACATTAGCTTTCCAACGGTATTTTATTTATTGTGATACGACAATTCTAAGTGGGCGTAATGTTGAATTGCAAAATACGTGTTTTATTGTTGGTGAAGTGAGCCATGACTAAATGTCGCGACCACTTTTAAGGCAAAAAGTGATCGCTTACCAGTTGGAGGGTTAAATCTAATTATGGGTCTCACTATCAAAGTATACATCCATTTCAGGAAGTATGGGTCACATCCCCATGTTTTCTCTGAGATCCCCATATACATGAGGTGGCCTTTCTCATCACCTCTACAACATATTTATTCCATAGAAATTTTTTGTCAAGAGTTACCTCTAGATATTTTACTTTTGACTCCCTCTTAGTGTTTGCTCTATCAAGTGTGATTGTCTTCATGCCCAAAAAGCTTTGTTTTTCTTGTAAAATGTACCAAAGTGGTTTTGCTGGATTTATGTTCAGATCGTTCTCTCAAATCCATATCTAGCTCCAATGACAATGTCGTCTGATATCCAACACAGATAAGTTCTTGATCAATCAGTTGCCCAATCACCTCATGGATTTCTAAACTACACATCAAGGGTGACAGTACCCCCTCCCTTTTGACTGTTCTCATAGACAGCAAATTACACAACCATTTTGTTGTTGTTTCTGACACTCTCATCACTAGTTCTTTTGACAACCGCATTGAGATTATTGTTAAATGCACTTTTTATAGCCTTCTTGATCACTCCTTTCAGCCCATACAATGTGATGTCTGTAGATCTGCCTCTCCTATATTTGTGCTGACATGGGTGAAAAGGCACCCTTTTCAGAACCCCTATTTTTAAATAATTGTGCATAGTGTTTTCCATCGTCTTCATTAAGAATGATGTAAGGCTGATTGGTCTATACTATTTCTTCCTAGCTTTGGGGATAAAGATGACCTGTACTCTTCTCCAATTCCTTGGTAACCAGACTATTTCTGGTTTTATGTACTAGGTATGGTATTCCTTTAATCTCTTTGAAGAAGTGCTGGAATGATACTATCCACTCCTGCTGGCTTAGCCCATACCAGCCTTTACGGAATGAAGATTCTCTTCCACATTTCCCAGTTTTTCTTTGTTGTTTTTTGGAGTTTGGTCAAGCTCATCCTTGCTCAACACACCTGAAAAGTGATTCTCTGACAGGAGTAGAACATGTTACTCCTCATTCTGTTCATAGCTGTCATCTTGCTTCTGGAGCGCCATTACACTTTAGGCTGTAGCTTCATATAGGGGCTCCAGCAGAGACTGTTGAGATACTCTCACAAAACTTCCTAAATCTCTTTCTTTTCATTTTTATAGATTATAAATGTGGCCAGAAACAGCCATATATTTGCTTGTCTTCATCAACCCCACTCATCTAGTTTGAGGGGGTTTTAATTTTCCAAACTGATTTTGTTACTGCAGATAAAGCTTAGTGTGGAGTGGCAATACTTGCCAGACAGAGTTGCCTGGCTCATTTATTTTGGTGGGAGATTTTAATCCCTACCACTATACATGGGGATCACCTGCAGCTCTAGAGGGAACTGTATTGACAGGATTTGATTTAATTTTGATTCCATTCTGCTCAATGACGGTTCATCAACTCATCTGGTGGTTACTACAGGTGGTTGGACAAGACTTGTCGTTTTGTAGCCTGTGTCTTGCCACTAAATTTAAGTGGTTCATTCTATCTGACACATACAGTAGTGATCACGCTCCTGTGAAATTTATATTTTTTGACTTCTTTTCTTGTAATGATCGCCTTCCCAGGTGGATTTTGCCGAAGGTTTTGTATCATCTAATATTTATATTAATGTTCCTATTAATAAAGCAGCACATTAATTTACAACAGCTTCCTGACAACAGCGGACAAACATGTTTTGAAAACGTTGATGGGACTATTACGTCCATCAGCTTCATGATGGAACAACCTTTCCGTTTACGTTGTAAAGCTCTAAGGAAGTTTAACCGAAGACCTACATGTGAAAATCTTGAAAGATATAAAATTTTATGAGCCAAAGCACATAGTTTTAAGATAAAGTAGAAATAAATCCTAGGCGCAGTGTATTGGCACAGTATCAAGAATCACACCCATGTCAACGCTGTAGAAAAAGCTATATTCTCTTTGTGTTCCTCCTCCTTCTGCTTCCTTATTATGACCTAAACAGTGGAATGGGGTTTTAACTTCAAATATTTTGATTCAATTATTCCAGAGCCCCTTTTATAACACTGTAATATTATATTTTATTTATTTGTCTATTTAATTTCTTTAGTCTTTGTTAACTTCTTGCAGGACCCTTTTTACAGCCCTGTAATATTGTTTAATTGTTGTTTATTGTATTTCATTATAGTTTGTCATTGTTAACTTGTCGGGCCCCTTTACAGCCTTGTAACACGTTTTGTTGTTATTTATTAAACTTTATAAAATTTTAAGATTGTTAAGTAATGTTAGTATTGTTCAAATTTTATATTATTGTTTATAGTTATCACTTTTATTTGTAAGTTTTTTAAGTAGAGCATCTTTTGCTTAATATTGTGAAGGCTATGATGACGGCAATGGTTTTTTGTCATACACCCCCCCCCCCCCCCAATTCTTCTACAATAAAACACTTATGAAAGATACACTACACTAGAGAGATTACATGAAAAATGAAAACACAAGTTTTGAGCGGCAAAATGGATGTTTTGCGACTTTAGTTATAATCACACTAACATCTTTTTTGTTTTAATAAGTTCCTAACTGGAGCTGTTTCTAAAAATCGATCTTATATTGATAATTGTTCTATGGACAAAGCGTTCATTTCTCTTGTTGCCTTTTGGTAGATTAAGATTGATTTTATTAAAATTCTCATCATATAAAATCATTTATTATTAATAATTTGGTTAACATTATTGGCAAAAATCTATTTCCTGCAATGATAATAAAACATTATAAAAAATAGTACTGGGCAAACCACATTATTTTTTAAAGGTTAACAAAAGCCTTGAAGAGTATTATATCTGCATGTTTTCATGGGGAAAGGTAATATTTAGGTTTTATATTGATATTAGACACTTTAGTTGTCCTTCATGAATTCGCAGTGGAATCAGATATTCCAAAAAGTCACTAAAGATTGCATAGATACTTCTGTAGTCTACCTGGACAAAGTTGCAGACAATTAATTAACTTCCAATTTTACCATTCCTCATGCATCAAACGATGAAGTTGTTTGAAGAATGTTGAATGATGGAAATGTATACTTTAAATTTAAAATCCCTCTTTTATATTGATTTCTCGATACAGACTTTCAACCATCATTTTTCTAAATAAATGATGAAAGAATATTAATAATATCCCTTATATTAAAAAATATTGTTTATTTCTGTCTTGTTTATTTTAGGCCATTTGTGACTCTTGATCAGTTGTTATATCTGTATACTATTTGCTTCATTTGTGTAAGTATCTATAACAATATTGTAATGTTATAGAGCTGTCTGCGGTAGAATTGAAGCGACAGTACAAGGCCTTCCTCCACCTTACCAACTGAATAAACCTCAAATGGGTGTGACCAGTTCTCCTGAAGTTAGACAACCAGGCAAAGCCCCCAACCATAGTGTCAACTGGATTATTGGTGAGATAATATATATGTTTTTAATATAAAAATAAGAAAAAACAAAAAAGAAATTTATTTTGTACTATTGGTAAAGATGTGTGTGTATTTAAATGTTACACAAAGTATGAGTTAGATTTTGTAACACTGTAGCTGTTAGTTATGAGAGCCTTCATCATGCTTGAGTACAGTTGTACCGAAAGCTGATTCGCATATTCCTAGTTTTCTCCTTTCTAATTCAACCCAACTCTGGCTTTCATTTTGTTGCTAAAGTGATACCTTACATTGTTAGTCTCAAGTTGTTTCATTATATGACATTCACATTAACAGTCATTCGCAAAGGACGCTTGTTTCTCACTCTCTACTCTAGTTATAGATTACTTGTATTGCTAAAATGTTACTTTCTACCTTGTAGAATTAATTGATACAACATTCATGTGCACAGAATTTGTTTGTTTAGTACAGACTTTATTTTCTTCTCTCCTCCCCAACTATAGACTGTGCCAGGCAGCGTGAGGCGTCAATTGAGCATGCACTCTAAGATCGTACCCTCTCCTACTCGACTGTGAGTCTTCAGTACAGTCAGCACCAAAAAAGTAGTCAGTTGCTGTCTAGCCTCGCTATGCTCTCTTTAGTAATTGTAAGGTGTCATAGGCAGGCGGCAGAGAAACGCGTGGAGCGACTGACTGTACACCACACGATAGGGTGGTGTACAGTCTGTTCTCCAGACTAGTGGGTGCCGGAGTAGGAGACTTGCACACTCCCCTGTTCACGCTCCATGCTAATTGGCACGATCTGTAGCTCAATATATCCAATAATTATTACTCAACCAACATAGCAAGTTGAGAATAAAACGTTGTGTAAATAAATAAACGTCTATCTGTAATAATTATTAAAAATCCTTTAAACTTTTACATTTTAAACAACATATAGTTGAATTTTCATCATTATATACCATAAATGTTATGTTAGTAAATGAAATATATTTTGTACATAGGGGAAGAACGTGTTGAAGTAATCAATGCGATGACAGGCAAAGCAGAGTTAGGTGCAGCTTCGAGGCTTTGCAAACAAGGACTGTATAAGCGTTTCTGCTTTCTTTTGGGTCGTATTTCAACTGTCACTGGTTTTACTGCAGATATCAAGAATGAGTTGTATGATGAAGTTAAAGCAGCAATGAAGGACTATCAGGTAAATGTTCTATTAATATTAATTACCATTTAATGTATTTTGCAACAATGTGTAAGTGTTTATTAGTGAATTTATAATTCTAACTTACAATTTTTTTCCTAGAAATACTAAATTCAAGACTGAAATGTCAGTTATGAATGAGATGATTCAGGCTTACTGATTATGATTATTTTTAACCCTGTAACCGGCATATGTTAAAGGTTTTGTAAAAGTTTTGTTTTCTTAAAAAATTAATAAACACATTATTTTTATACAAAACCTAACTTATAAGACATCATTTTTCTCAGAAAGATGCATAGAATTCATCTATGTAATAAAAAATAATAAAAATGTGAAACGGTTTTGGAGTAAGTATGTTAGATGTCAAAAAATGAAGTTATAATTTTCCAGAAAAACCTGTATCCAAAATCAATAGCTTACCACCTTTTTCTAAGATATACAAAAGTTTTGTATAATTTATCCATGCCTTTTTTGACTTGACCATAATGGTAAGGAGTCAGAATTTTTAAGCTTCTCTAATGCTCTTGGTTTTTTTAATTTTCCAATCAACGTTAATCTCAATTTGTGATTTCCAGTTGTGTTACTGTATGCTAAAATTGTTTCAAGTTCTTTGCTTTTTTATAACCAGGTGTCACTTTTTTTTATGTAAAAGTCATTGATGGTATTGTCTTATCACAATTGTATAACTGATCTCCAGGTATTCTCTCCTTATCTAGCAAGCTGAAAAGACTAGTCTTGAATTCGGGAACAGAACTTCTATCTACAGATAAAACTTCACCACTAATTGTTTTCTGTCTAATGCCAAAACGTTTCTTCCACCTGTCCAAAAATCATCACTCGCCATAAATACATTAATTCTCCTTCAATGTATTTTTTTGAATTGAATGGCCTTTTCCTGAAGTAATGGACCAGAAATAGGCATGCCTTCCCCCTCCCCCCAGAAACTCTTGCCACAGATATAAAGTCTCTTCACACTGTGAATGTTTACCTTTTTGTATGCTAAGAACTCTTTCTGATATAGGCAGAGAAAGAAGTTGTAGGGTCCTTTTTAGAGATTGTAACATACTTACATTGCCAGGTCTATATATTTATGAAACTTTAGTCTGACCCCACAAAAATAAAGCAGGCTTTTTAAAAAATGGTTTTAAGCATGGGTATAGTACTAGAGCTAATTTTAATTACAGATTTCCATGTCACCGTCTAAAGCTGATAATCAGTACTAATTTGTAATAATTTAAAAATAAGCGGGCTTATCGTACTTGAAGAGTACTTATTTTTTATTAAAATTGAATTCAATTATTAACTTGCTCGACTAGGGCGCCAGATGTGTGAACATCAATTTTGAAAAAAGTGAATTTAAATATTTTTAAAAAATCTCTGGGGTCGCAAATTCTTTTATCGGTGTACTCACAGTGGATTTTGGTTTTAAATGAGAACACTTTGGCTGAAATGTTACAAAGAAAACATTTATTAAACATTCAAAGAAACATCCTACAAATATTATTAACAAAAAAAAAAATCATATTATAAATACTAGTTATCTTTTTTAGTTTTAATAACAAATTATGAATTTATATTTCTTTTACTTCATTCTTTCAAATTAATTAATTTTATCTTCAAAAATGCTTCTACAAATAAAATTGTTGCAACAGGAATTTAATCTATGAATTTTTTAGTAACTTTGTAGTTCTAAAAGAAAAATGAAAAGATTCTATTTTCATTATTTAAAAACTTCATTTTACTATTATCTCTTCTAGTAATAATCTACTAAATTTTCTTTAAATAGATAAACATTTACAAAACAATTAATTTAAAACATAATACAGGTTATTAATCAAACAGGTAATATATAGCGTCTATACCACAACGCCGATCTAAATAAAAAACATTGTCCGTTTCCGAATGGAAGACTGATGTCCTACAAGTTGAAATTCCACAGCTTCTAGTAGATTCTCCCTCGTTCAGAAGTTGTTTTCTCAAGTTGTTGAGAATGTTCATAACTCGCGTATATAAACCATTGTCTTTTATGTTCCCGCGTTATTGTTATTAAAACACGCTCTTTATGGATTTTTTAAATACTTTCGATCTCTATTTGAGACAAAAAATCAAATGTACATTGTTCTAATAGAACCTAGAAACTCTTTCTACGATCTTATCTCTCCAAACACTAGATTATGACTTGAAAAACACAACTTGTCCATTTTAAGCGGTTAACTCTAACTCTACAAAACACATCCAGTCCCTTCAAGCTCTGGACTTCAACTGCTGTTGCCATGAGGCAAATTCTTACTTCCTAAAGCGTTCCTTCCGGTTACTGTTCACACATTTTACCACACTGCCGTAAAATACAAATGATTTACTTAACATAACAAACAAACTAAATTACATTAAAATTAAACATGGTTATTTATACTGTTGTCTTGAAAATCCATTTTTCTTTTATTAATGACGTTACTAAATTTAAATTATTATTTGAATCTCTTATCTCTTTGGCTTAACCGCGTCTTTTAAATGAGTCTATATTAAAATCTGACTTTTTACACTGTCACAAAACCCCACAAGGTTTGTATTTCAATACAGGTATTGGAATACAAAGCTTTTATATATATATATTTCAAATCGAAAAAAAAATATTAATGGATGTTCAAGACATTTCATTTCAGAAGCTAAGGACCTCATGAAAGAAAATAAGTATCCCTAGTATACTTAATTTAAGAAAGATTCTCTTTTCTTATAAAAATAAAAATCTATTTGCTAAAATCCTATTTCATTATTTTAATTTGTTAGCGTTATAATAACTCATTTGTAAAAAAAAAAAAATAATATACGAATCAATTAGTGCTAAGCCTTATCTCTATTTATACAATAAAACCCATCATCAGTTTCCTTTCCAACCTTGTTGGCTGAAACTTTCCATCAACATTTTTTGTTGACAGGATCCCGTCACTCAAAGCTTATCTCCCAGACAGCCGTCTGTATATTTTCCTGCCATCTAGCATTTCCTTTCCCACACTTTATTTTTCTGCCAAGACGAAATTTCTACATCTTTTATAAAAATCTACACCCATCTTTCACTATCCATCTGAATCATTTTTCAACTATACGCAATTAAAATTTTAAAACTTCTCATTATTAATTAACATTTTTACGAAAATTATTTACTTATTACTCAACATTGCTTCAATTCACCTTAAAACTTTTCAATTCAGACTTTACATTATTATTTATTTTAGTTTAAATCCAATAACTATTTATTCTTACTTAAAATCTCAATTCTCCTTTGTCTTGCTGGGATAACATATTAACTACTGATTTTATAATTACAAAAAACTCTTTTCTTCAACTAAAATTCAAAATATAACATCATTATTACAAAAAAATATAAATTTACTTACAAAGCTCATCTATTTATTTCAAAATTACCTCTTTACAATTGTATTGTCTCTCAGTATCCTATCTTAAAATTATTTCCATCTTATCTTTCATATTTTAATAATCTAAGTTGCATTAATCCCCAAACAAAATTCTTCATAATAAAAAAAAAAACTCCTTATTATTTACCCATATATTATTTCATAAATAATCTCCTTATTTCAACGCAGCTTCCTTCAAAAATCATAATAATCGCCGTATTTCGTAGAATTCCTCAAATCTCCCTTTATTCCATTAAAATCGTCGCATATTTCCTTTATTTCATTAAAATCGTCGCATATTTCCTTTATTTCATCGTAGTATTCAAAAAACCTCTTAAAAACTAAAAAATTACCATTAATGCAACTTAACTACCTTCTTTATAAAAGTTTCTTAACAGAACAACTTCATTTTAAATACCACTTTACTCAACAATTCTGTAAAGTCATCATCTTCATATAAAACTCAAAAATCTCTCATTTAAACTACTTCTTATTAAAATCTTCTTAATCATCTATTACTTGTATATAAAAACTTCAAAAAAAATAAAATTTACATTGCTTTCCCAGCTAACACCGTATTTCATCAAAATCTTTAGACACCTTTATCAATTAACTTCTCAACATCATTTATTATTTCAAATTCAAACATTATTTATCAAAAATCATTAATTGTTTATTTTATTTATAAATTTCATCAAAATCTCTCTTATCATTGTTAATTTACTATTCCTTCCTTTAAAAAACAAAAACTTAACCTCCTTCATTCATTATTTAACATCAAAAAAACTTAAAAAACTTAATTATTATCTGTCTTGGCAAAACTCACATAGATTCTCTTCATATTATATTATTTATTAATTATATCTCCTTCTTTAAAAAACAAAAACTTTAACATTTTTAACTCCATTATTCATTTTATTACCATTTCATTATTAAAAAACAAAAAACTTCAATATTATTATCATCTTAGCAATGCTTCTTGAAAACCACTCAATTCCTTTACAAGTCACCTTTCAAATCTCAAATTATTTAAATCTAACAATATTTTGCATATAATTACTTATTTTATTATTCTTAACTTTTGTAAACAAATACCAAATAGTTTCTACATATAAGCCAAGCATTATTACTCTTAATCTATTATATACATTTTTTAAAAAATTACTATCTTTCTTACTAAAGTACTCCAATTCTGACTCGTCCGGTTTTATTTTTTAAATATATACAGATTGATCAGTTCTGTATACACTACACTTTATCTTTCTTCTATCATCCGTCTAAAGTATCATTACATGAAAATATCTATGTAATATTATATCAAATTATTATTGTCTTAACCGTTGTTACAAAATCTCCATCATCTTATCAAAAAAATACTTTCAATTTTACTTAAACATTTTAATTTCAAAACTTTTACAAATTTTAACTCATCATTTTCCAAAATTTACTTTTTTATCCAAATTTTAATTATTTAGTAGTCTCTTGTATATTCTCCTATTATCTCCAATATCCACGACACTTCTTGTCGACTTAATTACACTTTGTATCCTTCTGATTACAACTTTAGACACTTACATTGAAGTCTGCATTATGATTTTCCAGATGTGAGAAGGTTGAAATGCAAAATTCCTACTCAGTTCAGAATAAAGCCCCAATCACACCTTTCAACCATAACACACCTTCAATGCTGTCTACATGCTTTATTCCTAAGAATAAAACATGTTTTCTACTTACATAAACTCCTACCTCCCTCCCAATCGTTCATGTACTCCTTAAATGCATCTACACGAAGAAAATTTTAAAATTCATAAAAAATTTCATTCAAATCGTATCATCCGAAGTTGAAATAATGTTTATTTTACCAATCTTATTATTAGCATCGTCAATTTTCTGTTTATGTAATCCTTTCTAGATGTTATTATTCAAATTCAATAAGAATTTTTATTTTTTAAAACTTATTCTAAGTTCTTTACTTAGAAATTTACTTTTAATTCTATTAAAGTTATTTATGTAATCTACTTTTGTTCTTATTTACTTTATTTAAAACCAATTATCCTCTATTTAAATACTTTTTATTTGAAAACGCAAGTTAATTTTGAATTATAAGTCAAAAGTTTTTTTATTTTCAGAACAGCACTTTCGTAACACGCTGTATTTCAGTCTCAATGTCATGCAAAGAACTTATACCTGACTAAGGAATAAACAATTTCCCCTTGTATATAGAGACGCAATTCTTTATCTGTTTACTACTGATAAGAAGTGAACCTTTTGGTTCCAATACGGTCTATGGATGAATCTCAACTCTCGTCACATTTTATTGAATAATTTTATTGAATCCACCTACTTAATATTGAATATTATTTCTTCAACGTTACTCTGAATCCTTGCTTCGAACTAACTATCTTATCTATGTCACGTTTCATAATTATTTATATTGGAATAAACAACATTCAGAGTTATCTACTGATATAAACCTAGCGTCTTTCACTTAGCAAATACCTAAACGTTTTCTAAAACTAAACTCTTAATCATACTAGCTTGGCTTATATTATTATTTATTAATACTCATACTATTGTTATTTCAAACTATAGACTATACATTATTCAATTTTAAAACTACTTATTAACAGAATCTTAACTACTTTTTATTAATTATTCTTCAAAATCAAGTCCGTGTGTTTATAAAAATGTCTTTACATTTATATCCGTCGTTCCAAATTTCAATTGATTACAACAATTATAAATTATCTATTTCTTTCGATGGTTCCCCGATTGGTGAAAAATTTTAAAGTACATGATTGAATTTTTTAACACACTTTTAATGTTAAATACCGCTTCTAGCTTAGATAGTTTTTCTAGGCTAGTCTTTACAACAGACCCATTCCTAACAAAAGATTCCCCTTTGTTGACATTACACTTTTGTGTTGACGAAAACCTTTTCTCTTTCTCTTTCTCAGGCATACCATCACCCCTCCTTCTCTCAAACAACTCAGAATCTACTGACCTACATTTGTCAGCTGTCAGCTTGGGAATCCTCACCCCACCATTATCGTATATTACTGTAAAGTCTTCTTTTAATATTTCCTTTTTAAACTTGTATTCAAGGCTACTCTTTTCATAAAAACTTTTAATTTCTTGCTCTTGGATTCTAAAAACATTTCTAAATTTTAACATTATGTTACTTTCAAAACCTATCGTCCTACAATAGCTTTGTTTCCTTACAAATACAATTAATTCTTTTGTTATCACATTATTTACTTTTACTTTGTTTTTTGAATTAATTATACCTATTCCAACCCCACCAAACTTATTCACTTCAACATTACTTGTTATTTCTAGATTTACCTTGTTACCTAACCCATTATTCATTATTTTAGAAATTTCTTGAACACAATCATTCACACAATCGTCTTCTATTATTATTAAATCATCTGACATCTCTTTTGTTTCATTAAAACTGTTAATTTCAATTTCAGCTATTGCTTGATTTAAATTGTTATCTAAATTATTAATATTTTCTATCAAAACACCTTCTACATTATTTATCCATTCAAATTCTACTTTTTTCTCACAATAGCTCACTTCAATTTCTACTTTATTATTAGTTTCCATTACATTACTTTCCATTTTAAGATTCTGTTCTAATTTTACATAATCTGATTTTATTTCAACCCTAATTTCTTCAAATTTTTTACACATTGCTTCTTTTAAGTTTAAATTATCTTGTCTTAAGTCTAACTTGCTTTGTTTTAAATCATTGTCTATTTTATCCAGTTTAACATTATTTTGTTCAAGTCTAATATTAAAAACCTCCAGTTTAGCATTGATTTCTATCTTGTTTTGATCAAACTTGTTACTTATTTCTTTTAATTCTAAACTACCTTGATCAATTTTATTGTTTAAAACTACATTATTTTGTTTTGTTTCTAAGCTATTTTGTTCCATTTTTTCCATCATTACTTTTAACATACTCTTAATCTCTAAATCCTGATCATTATTTTCCACACTCTTATCTACCCTAACCTGTTCAGCCCTTAGATTATTATTATTATTATTGGTACCCTCCATTTTCTTTAAATTTTGATCTTCTTTTACCAAATTACTATTTTTATTTACAAAATCACTTGAAACCTTATTTATTCCATCAAAATCATTAACCCCACAAATTTTTTTAACTTTTAAATTTTCAGTATTATCTACTTCATTGTTTACTTTATTATTATTTTTCACAATCTCATCAATCTTTGTATTATCACATTCGCAATAATCATACCATACTTTTTCTGTTTTACTACTACAAACACTTGCGGTTACCCTAGTAAAAGGAGGTACTTCTTCTATTAACCTATCTTCCATTTTTCTATAAGTTTCATTTCTCACTTCAAACACAGCCCTTATCATCTTAAACATTTCCTTTTTTAATTCTAATTCACTATATGTTAAATTTTGTCCTAACCTTCCATACCCTTGTTTATCTAACTCTTCCCTATCCATTTCTATAAGCCACCATTCCCTAAGTTTCTTATTTTCATCTATGTCATCTGTTACCCATCGATATCTATATTTTTTGTTTACATTTTTAAAATATTTCTCAGCTTCTTGTTTTATTGCTTCAAATTCTTTATTCATCCTATTTCTATTTTTTTCACTTATCAAATGATAAATGCTTGTACCCTCCATCAAATGATCACTGCTTGTACCCTCCATTTTAATTATTATTATTATTTTTTAGTTTTAAATTTAAATTTTAGTTACCAAAATCATTACCCTAACCTGTTCACTATTATTATCATTTATTATTTCTAAACCCATTTATATCTTATATTTAACACAAAAAATTTTAAAAAAGAATCTTTCTTATTATGATAGAGAGAGTCCTTACCTTGATTTTAAGAGTTCTCATTACCAAAATCACTGTTTATTTCGACTAAAAAGGCCCACAGTTGCGGCGACATTTGTAACAATTCAAAAATTAGCTGAAGTTACTTTTAATGTTATTAATTTGTTAATTTGCTCGACCTTAGGGCGCCAGGTTTGCTTTAGCATACCAATTTAGAAAAAAAGAATGAATTTAATTATTTATAAAATCTCTGGGGTCGTAGGCTCTTTTTACTGTGTACTCACAGTGGATTTTGGTTTTAAATGAGAACACTTTGGCTGAAATGTTACAAAGAAAACATTTATTAAACATTCAAAGAAACATCCTACAAATATTATTAACAAAAAAAAAAATCATATTATAAATACTAGTTATCTTTTTTAGTTTTAATAACAAATTATGAATTTATATTTCTTTTACTTCATTCTTTCAAATTAATTAATTTTATCTTCAAAAATGCTTCTACAAATAAAATTGTTGCAACAGGAATTTAATCTATGAATTTTTTAGTAACTTTGTAGTTCTAAAAGAAAAATGAAAAGATTCTATTTTCATTATTTAAAAACTTCATTTTACTATTATCTCTTCTAGTAATAATCTACTAAATTTTCTTTAAATAGATAAACATTTACAAAACAATTAATTTAAAACATAATACAGGTTATTAATCAAACAGGTAATATATAGCGTCTATACCACAACGCCGATCTAAATAAAAAACATTGTCCGTTTCCGAATGGAAGACTGATGTCCTACAAGTTGAAATTCCACAGCTTCTAGTAGATTCTCCCTCGTTCAGAAGTTGTTTTCTCAAGTTGTTGAGAATGTTCATAACTCGCGTATATAAACCATTGTCTTTTATGTTCCCGCGTTATTGTTATTAAAACACGCTCTTTATGGATTTTTTAAATACTTTCGATCTCTATTTGAGACAAAAAATCAAATGTACATTGTTCTAATAGAACCTAGAAACTCTTTCTACGATCTTATCTCTCCAAACACTAGATTATGACTTGAAAAACACAACTTGTCCATTTTAAGCGGTTAACTCTAACTCTACAAAACACATCCAGTCCCTTCAAGCTCTGGACTTCAACTGCTGTTGCCATGAGGCAAATTCTTACTTCCTAAAGCGTTCCTTCCGGTTACTGTTCACACATTTTACCACACTGCCGTAAAATACAAATGATTTACTTAACATAACAAACAAACTAAATTACATTAAAATTAAACATGGTTATTTATACTGTTGTCTTGAAAATCCATTTTTCTTTTATTAATGACGTTACTAAATTTAAATTATTATTTGAATCTCTTATCTCTTTGGCTTAACCGCGTCTTTTAAATGAGTCTATATTAAAATCTGACTTTTTACACTGTCACAAATTGTATAACTTAAACGTTATGTTACTAATTAATTATAAACTATCACTATAATTTGTTGTTTTTTGTTATCATTGGAAATCAGTAACATGTCATTCTTGAGTTAATTGAGTAGCCCACTTTGTTTTGTGGTAAACTCTGATTGGTAAGCCCGAATCGGTAGGGAAGTATGAATCAGTGATTTACCAATAATCATAATAATCAGCTATTCATCACATCACTACCATAAATACTGCTTCTTGAACTGTGTAATATAGGTATTTGTTTCAAAAGTATGCAGGATGTTAGCATGATTTATAAAAAAAAAATTTTATTAATTTAAAATGTCTTGTTTGTTATTTAGTATAAAGAATATTTTATTTTAGTACTAATACTGTTTCATAAGGAATTTGCCTTCATTTGTATACAGAGTGGAAAAAGGCTTAATATCTCAAAATGTACAAGTCATTTGAGATAGAAATAAATGCAGTTATTCACAGTTATAAAAGAAACCATTTTTGGTGAGTTTGAAATTTTTGTCCGCCATTTAAATAATCTTCATTTTTTTAATGTGAATGTAATCGTGTGATACATAATTTTAATGTAAAATTTGACTGAAAAAACTATGGTCAATGTGTTTTTGAATATCTGAATCGGTTTTTAAGTTATCGTCAGTTAAATGAGCGAAAACACAAAATCTTAGGTCAAAATACTTAAAGAAAAAATGCATTACATATTACTATTAACTCTTTATTTTCTTCTTCTTAGTCATTTTATTTTTGTTAACTATTTTGAATTTAAATAAATTATTTAAAATAATAAATCATCTTATTATTTTTCGGCTTTGCAAACTTGTTTTTCAGTCTGAGTTTGCTTACTTTTTCTAAGTTATTTCGTTGTTTTAATCATGTTAACAAAGTTTAGGGCGTTAATTACAATTTGTATTTTTTAATCACTTTTTAAAACTTAAGAAACTTTTAAAGTTGTAAAAGAATTATAGTAATATGCGATGCGTTTTTTCTCTGATTATTTTGACCCACGTTTTTGCGTTTTCCCTCATTTGACTGACGATAATTTAAAAACAGATTTAGATATTCAAAAACTGATTTTACTTTTTTCTTTTTTTCCCCTTTTTTTTGTCAAATTTTACATTTTATTCATGTATCACACAACTACCTTCCCATTTAAAAAATGAAGTTCATTTCAAGATGGCAGATCCAATATGGTAGACAAAAATTTCAAACTTACCAAAAACTATTTCTTTTATGACTGTGAAAACTGAATTTATTTTTATCTCATAAGACTCATACATTTTACGATATTAAGCTTTTTCCTAACTTTTCAAACACTGTATATTACAAAGTGATAATATGGATGAACTCTCATCTAAATGATGACAAATTGAAGGTAGAAACTGTTTGTGTGTAGTCGATTGTCACAAAATTGATAAAAACATACAACACTTAAGCATTGCCTGTGTGACCACTGACTCTAAGTGTAATTTCCTCTCGACAATCAAGCATTGTTGATATCAATTGTCACTTCTCCATCCTACATGATTGTAACATTTAAATGTTTAAACTGAACCTCAACTAACAAACTATACAGCACGAAAAATTTTAAATAATGTTTTTCATCAACTTATTTTTCTCATTATTCCATAATTTATAAAATGAGGTTTCTACGTTTTCATTAAAATTGAACATTTTTCACTACCATCCCTTATTTAAGACCACAAAGTATATTAAATCATTTATTATTTCTCCTTCGTGCCTTATACCATAATATCATTATCAGGATACTCATTTTAAACTGGTTTCTTCCTCTTTAGTTTGCCGATCAGCCACAATGGGTATAATGCTCCGAAAATGAAAATACACCCTAGATAGTTTATGAAGCCTTAGACATAACCAGGAAGACCCTTAGCTTCAATTAAAAGGTCGTTTTGAAGAATTGTCTATCCCATTGTTAAATATATAAGATTTCCAGTCCTTTCCCAATCGAAGCATTCATATTTAAAGATTAAATACTCTGCAGTTTCCTTTTACAGCCCATTCCATGCATAGATACTCCCTAGTGATTATGACAATCCTGTACATATGTTTTCTTAGGTAGCAATGCACTCTAATGAACCTTACCATCTTCTTTATATTGCACCTGCCTAAGGAGAATGGGTTAGATGCAATTTGCTTAGAAGAATGGGGGGGGAGTGGCAAGTGAGTGTTTGATTATCCTTATACCTGAGCTACTTATCCACCTCCTTTCATGCTCTTTCTTAACCCAAATGCTGATGATGTTCATAGCCATCGACTTTGGATATGCCACAGAACGCCTCAGATCATTTGAGTTTTGCTGCTGAGACTTTGTTACCCAGCACATCTGCACATTCATTCCCTCTAATCCTAAAATATCCTGGAAACCAGTAAGACATAACGTTGTCACGCCATTTGTTCCACCTTTTGTTTAAGAGTAGTCTGTGAACCACTCCACTTCATTGTACTTATACATTGTCAAGAGAAAAAATGCAATAATGAAGTGTCAACACTATGTCATCACCATCTTGACTGTTTCTTGTGAATAGTATTGAAAGTTAATAAAGTTGGTAACCTAGGTAATACTCTAAGATTTAAAGTAAACTTGTTATATTTATTTTGTTAATAGTACTGTATAATATAAAGATTCATTATTCCCAATACATATAATAATTACAATAGATATATTTTTTTAATTCTAACTCCAACTCTGATGATTGTTTAGGCTGCAAAGAATCAACTCGTGCAAGCATTTTCTAAAGCTGAACTTGGAATGTGGTTAAAGAAGCCTGTCGAACAAGATCAGTTTGTGTTAGAGGAATCTGTGTTTGCAGCGTATCCGGCACAACTTCAAAACCTAATGATTTCCACACAACAATGACTGGCTGACAATCACAACGTAGAGTAGAACTTGCACTCAGAATATTGGTTTCATTATTTGTTCCATCTAATTTTCGGCAAAAGTAAAGGTCCAAGCATTGCACTTTTTAACCCACTGCTTGAATCATATTAAACAGCTATTTTGTTTGTTAAATACTTTTTAACAAGTTCTAGAATCTAAATAACTTAACTCACAAAATGTAAATACTACACAATTTTTAAAAAGGAGTATACATTTGAGATTCTAGATTGATGTTTATATTAAACATTCTTTTTTTTCCAGATTTTAACCTAACTAAAACTGTGATATTTAGTTTTTTAATTATTCTACTTCAGCATCATTGTTTGGATGATTCTCCTTATAACTCATTAAAATCATCTAGTCGTCAGCAGTATTTTCAGTTTTGATTTTCAAAAGTGCTTTCTATCTTGATCTTGCAATTCTTATTGAAGTATTCTGCAGGTTACACACCAGAATACCTATCCAGTATTTTATCACACAACTTCCATTTTCAACTTTTTCACAAAATCAATTACATTGTAAATAACTTGAATTTTTCACTATATTCATGATAATTTACTCATATTGAAACAAAGTAACGAGAAATAGGGGACACAGTGATGAACTATACCATGCATTTGAGACCCACTAATCCAGTTATTTAATGAATCGGTTTTCATGAAAGGTGATTTTAATACAGGGTAAATAATGATGAAGTATATATCCCATCTGCACATGTGAGAGTCAGGTAAATTGCTAATTTGCACTATCTGTACCTAGTGAGATTGTTTATAGTTATATTTTCTAGAAGTGTCTGTAGATTCAGTGAACTGAAGTTGTGATTTGGTGGAATGTTACAAATGTTTAATTAACTGTTTATCTTTCATTTATGATGCATAAATAAAAACATATCACAAAATTAATCTTTAAAAGAGAATATAAATCAGGTAAGCTAGTATGTTTATTTTCATTCATTGTCAAATATTTTAATAACTACTTCTTTCAGAATATTTTGAGTACTGTATAATGTTTCAAAAATAATGTAGCATAATGTTAGTTTATTCACTTTTTTGACTAGAGCGACAGTTTACTTCAATTAGCATTAGGTTTATGTACAGAAAGAATCAGTATACCAAAGGAGAAGTGATTTTGTAAATCAATCAAGTTAAGTTTATGTTGTAAAATAATAGTACATATATTTGTATACAAGTTAGTTATTAAAATATACATTCTTGCATTCAAGAATTTGCTTCAAAAATGTAGTTTTTTAAAATATTTATTATTTTTTTAATATTTACTTTTCTAGTACCTAAATACTCAATATAATTCATTGGGAAAATGTTTTGTTTTTATGAATAGTAATTGACTTAACTAGTGGGTTTGTTTGCTTTGCTATGTCCTTCACTATGTCGATGGTAACTTCTACCACCAATATTTGAAAGCTAGTTCTACTTACCTTGTGCCACATTGTACGCTTGTAATATGTAATATTTTATAAATAATTTGTTAGTAAGTTAAAATGTGAATTATATGTGTAAGATTAGTAGTATATAACTTAAAGAAGGTAGTTTATAACTTGGGCACAAGGATCTCATTTATAATTGTTTATATGTTCTTTAGATTAAAATTTTAATACGATTATTTATTATATATCTAGACCAATATCATCATGCTTATAAAATTAGATTATAGAACCGATGTTATTAGATTTTATCTTAATGTAATGATTCTTACTCTTGGGAAAAAAAGAAACAAAAGTAGGCAAGTTGTATTTAAATGTTATTATATAGCAATATTTGTTGATGAAATTGCAGTTTTACACATAACAACCTTATCCAGTTTTATGTTGTATTAATTAAAGCAGTAGCAGTACTTTGTTAATTAGTTTTTTTTAAAGATTTCAAACCATTTAAGCAAGTCTTTTGATATACTCAATACATGATTCTTTCTATTTGAATTAATTATGTCTTTATATTCACTGCCTTGAATATTGTTTGCATTTTCTCTTATAAAACCACAGCACAAGAATTGGGTTTTTTGTTTTATGTGTCTAATTAACCTTTTGTAAATTATTTAACTTAATCTGAATTCTTACCCCATACTTATAATTTAAATTTAAAAGATTATATTTGTATTTAAATGGTTTGAAATTACAAATAGTTATTTATTAAAGGAATCTATTTTGCTTTAAAGATTTCATAGCATAAATTGTAATTTAGATTAATTATATTTAGCAAAATATTTTTACAATACTCTATGTTTACAAATTATACAAAAAGATAAGTTCCAATTTATTTCAATTTGTTATATTTACTAACCATAATCCAAAATCCTGAACAAAATTTTGAAATAGAAATATTATACCATATTTTAAACAGATATAACATATAATTTGTAGCAACTCAGATAAATGACTTTGTAGTTCAGAATTGTTGAAATAATATATTAGCCAATGAAGTAAGGTTATAAACATTAAATGGTAGTAATTGCTTAGGTACTAAGAAAAAGTATTTGTTTGTTAGACTTACACAATGAAACACATCTTTACCAGATGTGAACCTTCTTTATACAGAGTGGTTCATGATCAGTCTGCCAAACTTTGGGGAGTGATTCTGGATTACAAAATAAAGAATAGGTCCTATAAACTGTACACCACCATTTGCCCCTTCTACCCCGGGTGCTGTAGATCTTGGGGTTCCGCGGCATTGCATGTTACCACATACTAGGTTACAGATATACCTAAAATCATAGTCTGTTTAGCCCCCCCCCCTAGTTGGCATGTGCCAAAGTGGTTCAAGAAAGCAGATATACCTAAAATCATAGTCTGTTTAGCCCCCCCCCCCTAGTTGGCATGCGCCAAAGTGGTTCAAGAAAGCCCACAATTATCGTGCACAAGGCAAAAAAATTGGACCAGCGCATCAATAAGTATTTAGATTAAATTTCTTATTAGTAATTTGCCCTGATGTACTCCACCCAAATAATGAAACACTAGGCGAGATTGTGGGGATCTTTGACCCAGGGGTCTTAAAGTGACCTAAGAACCACTAAGTTATAGAGTCAACCCCCTAACATATGTAATATTTAGTTTACTATAGTTTAGTATAATAATAATTTAGGAAGTAAACATGCATCAATGCTGGCTGACTGAGTTTGTCGAATTGCGTAGTTCCTGGTCCAGAATGACACTCACTGCTTCCAAGCCCCATTCAAAAAGATCCACAACCTACCCTCACGCTCTCAACCCTAAAATGTTCTCTTGTATTGTTACCAAACCAAACCCCTTGCTTCACGCCGCAAATTGGTAGCAGAGCGGAATGTAAATTTTGGGTTTGGTGTGGAGTTGTGGGCTTGGAATTAATAATTTCGCGTTACACATAAGCAATCTTCGACAGGCTCGATAGTCAGGCATCATTACCATAAATCTCATTTTCGGTCTCACTAAATTAAATTCAACTTATATTTCTAAATCATATCGCTAAATTTCTCTTTAAATACTTCATTAATTTATATTAAAATTACCCCTATCTTAGGGAAGGGAATTACTATTATAAATAAAACTTAGTAAATATTTCCATATAATTTTTTTCTCTGTTCTTATCCTTCTTCCAAATTTATAATCAGGAGTGGTGTTTCACATCATAATAAGATAATTCCCCCCCCCCTTCCCTCTTATATATATATATATAAATATATATATATATATATATATATATATATATATATATATAAATTTACATATACCTAGTTGCTAAATTTTTTGGTATGTTAAATCGATGTCCTATCTCATTTCTTGTTTTATAGTGTCAATGTTCAACCATTACATTACTGTACCTTGTAATTTAAACAGAGGACGATTTCACTTGGGTAAATTTTCTCCCTTTTTCATTATAGCAATATTTTTTGTCTCTTTTCTTATGATCTTTTATCTACCTTCATGGTAAGTTATGCTAGTTTCAATTATCCTCCCTAATTTATATCTAACATAATTTTAACATATAAATTTCAATTATAATATTTATCACATTTATTTTAGAACAGTTGATTATAGCTCGCCCATTTTTGGCTGCCGACAGGAAAGTCATTTATCACCCAATTAAACAGTATTTTTTTTTAAAATATATAAATAAAAAGTAATAATAATAAATTGGAAAATGGTATTATAAATTTGTTTGGCAGTTTGGTGATCGGTTTGTAGAATTAATGTACTTAACTGTTGGCTGCTTTCAACTCAGGACATAAAAACCTGTTCTCCAAGAAGGAACACACTAATTAATCATTATCAATTAACATCATTAATCAATATCAGTCATTTATAAATAAATTAGAGATGGTACAGTAGAAGTAATATTCCAACTTTTTATTTATTGTATTACATTAAAACTGGTCTTGCAGACTAACCACATATTCCAACTTAAAGTTTACCTTAGATACTTGATGCAAGATAAAAGTTTATTGGCCTCTTGGATATAAATCTATTTTAGAACCATATCAGCTGTAATGACCAAATAACCAAACCCATACTTTAATTAGTTTAATTTCATAGTGAATCCTATTGATAATCTACATTATTTCTTAGCTATATTATAGTTTATATTTATTACATATTTTTCAGCTAATTATATATTTTATAAAATAACATCTTGACACTTCAGTTTGTCAGTTATACATATTGTTTTGCCTTGTTTGTTCATTACGTTTTCAGCTTTTCTTACAAGTCTTTTCTCGGACATCGATGCAACAATTTTCACAACAACAAAATAATACCCCCTCCAATGATAGCCTTTCATACTTAGGCTATGTATATAAATATATCATCCTAAATAATGAACTGTAACTTTCCACACAAATAGCTTTTATTTTGAAGATGATAAAACTTTCTTTTTTTTTACCTTTTGTCTTTACTTTTATTCTTAACCGTTTGTCAAACTTATTTACTAATGGCTCGTAAGTTCTACTAAACAATAATTTAAAAATTATATATATAACTGCCCTACTAAAACTTTAATTTTTTTTTCTCAATCGTGAATTATAACCAAACTAAAACTATAACCCCATTTCTTCCTCCATTGGTGCATTGTAATACAGGTCTTAGTTCACCTGCTTCGGATTGTCATTTTTTATAAAATTTATCCATCATAGTTGTTAGTGGTTGACCTGCCAATATGGCAACCACGACCAATAGTTATCCCACCAATTTGGCACATCCCATTGTAGTAGTTTTGGAGGGTAGTCATGTTCGGCACTTCAAGGCTCATTATCTATGTCTCTTACCTTTGGAATTCAATTTCATCTTTTATGTTTTTTCCGGTATGATTATCCCACGGTTAGAGGCATATATTAAACATAATCGCCACATTTCCCCTGCCTCGAGTATGTTATGCTTCTAATAGCTACAAACGACATTCTAAGAGACTGTTCCTTTAACTTAAAGCAAAATTTTTTTGTCCATCTTCAGGTTTTCGCCGAACCAACCCACATGGAAAATTCATTCTCTTTCAATTATCCATATTTCCCCTTGTCCTTGGTCGGCAATCCCCAGTCTGTGCTATTCGAACTTTTAATTCATTTAAAAATAGTTTAACAGTTAGAGATATATTATAACAATTTATTTCTTTGTTATTTTTATTTAATACTCATTGAACAACAACATTTACCTTTTATAAAATCTTCAGTTTAATTTAACATGAATCGAGAATAATGGAACATCAATTTATTCAAATCTTACTTAACTAGTTCATTCATTCATCAATAACTCCTTATATTAATTTATTTATTACAATTTGGTTCTTTAACTCCTAATTTAAGAATATTCAAGGCCCTTTTTCTGTCTTTTCCTTGAATATTTACACAACAAATTTATCTCAATCTTTACTCAAATTGGTATGAGTTTATGAATCGATTCTACAATTATAATATGAAATTACTTTATTTTTTAACATTTAACTACTACTTGATTATTCAAATTATTACCTCCTTTTTAAGAATTTTATTATATTTTCCTTTACCAATTGATTTTACTTTAACATCTAAATTATTATCTCTTTATATGCTAGCTCAGTTTTAATTAAGCAGAATCGCCCTTGAAATGCACCAAATATAGCCTACACATCTCCAAGTTGATGAAGCACTGTGTGTATGGTTTTTTAAAGAAAAAAAACGCCTTCTTATTAAGTCTAAACTTTTTCACCACAGTTCTGACTAGTCAAATGTTATATAGTTTCAAACCCAGTTGATGCCATTGCATTTTTCTGTGTGTTACTTATTTCCCTGTCTTCACTATTCTAACTGGCATAAAGTAAAAAACTTAAGCAACAAAAAAGACCTCAATTTAAAACAAAATAGTAATTTTTGTCTTATGACAGATATCCTTAAAGTTTGAGCTATTAAAAAAAAAGATAAAACACCCTGAGGTGTTTATGGACATATTGGAAAAATATGTCCATAAACCAAATTTGAACAAGAATACTCCAGCTGTTTTGATTGTGTGGTCATGGTATCAATATAGACAAACATCATTCCAAAATTCACTTTTTTTTACTCAGGGGGGAGGGAGTCCTTGAAAATTTACATTTCTTAGAAAATTGAACTTCATAAATCTTTCTTCATACATGAATATGTGAAAAAGTAAAAATAATTCATAATTTTACTATGTAAAGAACATAAAAAGGATAAAATCATAAGTTATAGCTGAAAAAAATTCTTTAGGGTTTTACTGTGTACTTGCTCTGCTGAAAGCCTGCGTTGAGAATGATTGAATTCATATCAATAATCTTCTTAAAATTTAAAGAGTAGGAAAGGTACTCCTGTTTTGGTGAAGATCAGCATACATATGACAGACAAGGACTTTTTACCATGCAGTAGCTATGAGAAGGGAGTTCCCGATAGGCGTTGTTTATGCCCACCCATCTTCTAGGCTTTCTTCTGTAGCACGTGTGAAGAGGTCTCCAGGCAAATTAGTAATAGTTAAGGACCAAAAGGATAAAATTCTCAAGTACAAGAAGTCATGACTGTGTGGCAAAGGATGGTACCTCATATGTATATCAAGTATGAGACTTATTTATTACGATATGCATACACAGTGGATAAAGATTATGAATGGGAGAAATCATCTGAGTTGAAAAATTATTCCTAAGTGGAAGCGTCAATACTCAGAAAACTTCTTTTTTTTAATCCACAGGGCTAAAGAAAAGTGTGTTTATAATAGTGATATTATCTAAATTATAATAATTGTTCTTGAAGAGAATAATGCCCATTGTAGGAGGTGAATGGTGTCAGTACATTCCGGAACCGTATTTTCTTTTACACTTATTATTAACTATTATATGGCTATTTATTTTTATACTGGACTGTACAATCTTACTTGATGTTCACACAATAACATTAATCAATTGTTGTGTTATAATTATTTAGTCTAAAACTTTGTTGCCAAGCAACAACTTAATTTTTCTCAAGCCAATTTTTATTAAAAGTGATGTGTAAATAAAAGTTTAACATAAAAAAATAAAAAATTTCGTTATATAAAAATTATCGAGAAGGTAAGAATTTAATGAAAACTGTATTTTTAATATTAGCCTAACATTAATAATAAAAATACTTTGAATGAAATATTATGAATTATGAGCTGTATATGTGCTCTAGATTGTTTAACCCTAGAACACTAGCATACGTAACCCTTACATGTGGCGCTGACATTTTGTTTTCTCCCTACTCCTCCCAAAACTTTAACCATTAGAGAGGCCAACAATGCTTCCAGCCTTCAGTCGCCAAAGAGACTGCGTGGTGGCTCTGGTGATTCGTGGTCCATTAGTATCACCTCTTTTGACTATTCATTCCATAACACATAAACTTCAAGTAGTACTAGTAGTGCCTGTAAATAATTGTACGTCATTGTGTCGTGGTTCTAGTTGTAAGGTACTGTGCACCCACGTAGGATATGCGTAAATAGACCTAGTATATATTAATGTAAATAGTAATTTTAAGTCAAAAACTGAAAATGTGCGATAGATCGAGTATAGGGGATGATGATATAGTTGCATTAGAAGATGACATTAGTGATGATGATGTATTGGAGTTTGAGGAAGTAAGTAGTGAGGAATACGATAGTGATGACGATCCAGAATTTATTCCAGGAGAACCAGAACATAATGACAAAAGTGATGAAATCATTGCTCCAATAAGTGACATTGAAATAACAGCCAGAGAAAAAAGAAAAGTAAGCAAAAGAGATGTGGCAAGTACTTCTAAAAATGGTGACACTGGTAGAAAAACGACAATAAAATCAGAAAAGAACAAGACTGCTGAAGAAAATGGAAAGATTATACCGATTGTTCCCGATATAGATCTAATGGAGAGTAAAGATGGATTTGTGTGGCACACTAAATCTGAGCTGTGTACTAGGAAAACTCCAGCAAAAAATGTGGCTCATATAAGACCGGGATCAAGTGCACGAGACGCATTACTCCAACTGAATGTTTTCAGCTGTTTATTTCTCAAGATATACTTCAAAATATTAACACATACAAACGAAGAAATCTTGTAAAAACCGGGCTTTTTACAAAAATATTAATGATAGATCACTCAAAAACTTGGAAGATTGTGAACTTTATGCTCTTTTTGTGCTACTAATATTGTCAGATATTTTAAAAGACTACCATCTGCCAACAAAAACCATGTTTGACTCCAACTTTTCAGTTGATAAGTATCGTGCCACCATGTCAGAAAGACGATTTACCTTTCTCCTAGGCTGTCTCATATTTGATGACAAAACATCTAGATAACAGAAAAAAAACAGGAAAATAAGCTAGCAGCTATCTCAGAAATCTTGAAAAAAAAATCGTTTGTTTCATCTTGCTGAGTCAACATGTAAATCACTGAATAACGATTATGTTTTAAACACTTAACAATTTAGAATTATTGCACTTCCTCTGTGAATTAGGCGATAATGTAAATATTTTGTAAGTACTGTAGTTTTATAGGAATAGGTAACATTTCATCTTACATCTATTTAAAATTATTTGCTCTTACTGAATTTAACGAATATGTAAATCACTAAATAACGATTAAGTTAAACACTTAACACTATCAGCGTATCTTTTGCATTTTGTTGTTATATAACGTATATTACCAATATATTGTAGTAATTGAGCAATTTTGTACGCTTGATTTGTATTGTATTAATTCTCTAATTTATAAATTTACTTTCCGTTCCTAGAATGTAATATATGTGTGTTTGTGTATGTGTATATGTGTATATACTAACGGAAAGCAATAGTTATGTTTTATAAATTAAATAAAAGTACTACTTGCAAGAGTATAATATGTAGTAGCCTAGTTTTATTTCATAAAACCTTTTAAGATTTGTACAAAGATGTTCCTAAATGTAATACAGTATTAGGTCCACTTATTTTCATGCAAATGAAGAAAAATTATAAATGCATGAAAAATATTTTCATTTAATGCACTTATTACATTTCATATGCATGCAGACTTGTAGATTTAATTTCATTTTAAGCTACACCGACGTAATTGATTTTCAGTAACATTGGTAAAAACTTCCCGATTCACTTGAAACTTACTATAAAAATTAATAGAAAATCGCGATAAGTAACGCTACGTTGTTTATTTTTTCCTTTAAACAAAAAAGTTTGCATAATTGTACTGGAGCCAGTAGGTGCGACTCAGTGATGCAGACCGCTGTAGGCTCGAGGTGTGCCCACCTCTGGGCTCACACAAAAGGCCCAAGGATAGATCCTGTTAGTTCGGTCGGCTGGTTGCGCATCACTAAAGGTTGAACTTTACCTAAAGGTAATAACCACGTTCATGTTACTGCTAGTGTTCTAGGGTTAATTAATATATTTTTGGCTGAATGAAATGAGCGTTCAATTATATCTATACAATGTTTATAAGTTATATTTGATTTGTATGAATCGTAGGGTTTTATACCTAAGACAAATTTCATGAAAATTAGTTCGACAGATGTCTTGAACTAAGAGAAATGTGTGGTATGCTTATTTAGACTAATATAACATATAAACTTTAGGTATTTTGGAGATTTTTATATCCAGACAATAAATTTAGATTTTATTACAAGCTTTATCATTACAACTAATGTCATAAAAATTATGTCAGTATAACTGAAGGGGTAGTACTATTTTGGTTAATGTTGACTTTTGTGTCGTTTGAATTTTGTTGCCTATATTATTATTTTTTTAAATTCAAATATATAATTTTTATTCAAAATAATATATGAATTAAAAATAATATGTGAATTTTCAAATATATAACGGTATTTGTGAAGGACCTTTTATTTTACTGTAAATTTTTTAAATCTTTAAAATTGTATCCCACAGCGTCAGTTTACTTAACACAAATTTATTCATGAAATCTATTCAGTGGATCATCAGAGCTTTAAAAAAATAAGTAACCTTATTTGAAGGACGTAGTACCTCTAATTAATATATTCTCTCTTTTCTAAATTATGGAATTTTTTACCATATCTTTATTCCCAGGTATACAATTTAACAATAATTTCATGGAAATTGGTGTAACAGTTCTCCAGATAAAAAAGGGAAATATTAAAGCAAAAAATATAATAAAAAATAATAATAGTAGTATATAAATATTAGAATATAATCTGAATTATTGACACAATTCTAAATAAAAAGTAACAATTTTATTTTATTGTTCATATAAATTAAATTTAACATTCATAAGTATGTTGCTGAGAAATAAAATTTGTTACATTTCTATATAGCACTCATTTTAAAAATTGATTTTTAGAATTAATTTCTTACAAGTAGCTCTTTTTTATGACTTGGTAATCCTAAGATTATGACAATGATCCTAAGATATTTTCTTTAAAATAAAAAGTAAAACATGCAATTATGAAATAAAAACAAAACCAGAATATTAAAAATAGGATCCATAAATTAACAAAAAAGTTCATACCCTATCATCCAAAGAGATGTTGAAATATAATGATGAGCCAAAGGAAATGAATACAATGATGACTGTAATTATAACTGAAATAACTGATAGGAGGGTTGCTATTTATATTTCTGGTCTCTGCAACATTAATTGTTGTCAGTAGACAGATGACATTTCCATGGTAATTTGACATTGTTGAATATAACTTTATTCAAAACATTTTGTCATTTGAGTGCAATTTGTGTTTACAGTAATTTGAAAAATTCATCTTGAGGGGGGGGGAAATAGAATTAACTCATAAACATTTTCATAACTTTCGACGTAGATTGTCAAGACAAGAGTGCAACGATGAACCTAATTCTTTATACAGTGATTAGGTGTACCATCCTTCAGCACTGTAAAAAACTGGTATGATGAATTCAATCGTGCCCGACATTCGCTCCAGGACGAATTCTGTGAAGGTCATCCAAAATCTGTTGTTGTGCCAAAAAACATTGATGCTGTGCTTGAACTGATAAAACAAGATCTTCATATGACATACCATGAGATTAAGACATCTTTGGCCACTAGTATGACAAACATCAATAAAATATTGCAGGACCATTTGTCCATAAAAAGATTTGTTCGTATTGGATTACGCATAATTTGACAAATGCTCAAAAGAAGGCTCTTGTTATTGGTCAAAGGATACGGTATGTTAAAAAAAAATACGATCTAGGTGCATCAAAGACTTTGTATAACATCTAGACAGGTGATGAATCATGGATCTATGCATATGAGCTCAAAACAAAACAGCAATCAACTGTATAGGTCTTCCAATATGAGCCCTAAAGTTTTTCGTAAAAGCCTCATCAAAGCAAATGGTTGCCTGTTTCTTCGGCATTACCGGTCATGTGGCGACAATGCCATTAGAAAAACGTAACACGACCAATTCTGAATGGTACACGACCATTTGTTTGCCAGAAGTCTTCGGGAAAATTCAGAAAAAGTCGAAGAAGAGGCGAATCATTCATCATCATGACAATGTGAGCCCTAATACATCGGCTCCAAGGAATTTTTGACCAGCCAAAACATCGAATTGATAAGTCATCTGCCGTACATCCCTGATTTGGTACCTACTTAATGGGGTTTTTTTTTATTCCCATACATGAAAAACAAATATCATGATCAATGATTTTCGACACCCAAAGAAGCAGTTGATGCATTCATAACACATGTTTTGGAGTTACTTCAATCACAGTGAAAAAAGTGCTTTGAAAATTGGTTTAAACCGATGCAAAAGTGTATTGATATTATTGGATAATATTTTGAAAAACAATTAATCTAATTTTAATTATAAATATTTGTTATTCATTATTAGGCCAGAAATATAAATAGCAACCCTTGTACCTCTAAACAAAAAGTAATATATAAAACACAATGTCTTTATGTCCATTTGTAAGCTATAATGTTATAACTCAAGAACCACTGATCTGATTTTCATTTAGATCTACTTATATGTAGTAATGATGTCAGATCAGGTTTGACTCAATTTGATTCATTAGTTTCAAAGTTATATTAATATTTCGTCAGCAGGGGTAATATGAAACAAACAATTTTTAATGACAACAATACATTTTGTTAGCAACAAAGTTGGTATATGATTTGAACACTAATTATAACTGATTTAAAACATTTTTTCAATTGAGGTTACTGATTTTTAACCATTTTTGCTATATAAAAATATTAATTCCAGATTTTACAACATATATTGTGCATTTTCTTAAAATGTTCAGTAATAACATATATTTCGTCATTGACAGAGTTAGAATATAATTTAAACAATAATTGAAACTGAATTTTTATTATTTTTTTTAATTAGTGGAGTAGTTCCCAAGTTTTAACAATTTTTTACTAGCAATTAAAAGGAAATCCATTTCTTCTAGTATATTTTTAATGATTGCACCAACATACATTTTATGAATAGGTAATAAAGTTGGTATTTATTTTATAATTATTATAGAGTTTAATATTGTAATTTCACTGTATTTAATTTGAGATATTTGTCTAATAAAATAACGTGTAATGTTTATATTTGTAGCAGTGCAAACAGAATTTGCAATGCTACCCTACCCACCATGTCCTCTCCGCAAAACAGACTCTTCCTCTCAAATCCAACTCATGGCTTGCGTGTCACAGAATAACATCTCTACATTTATAAAATACAGTGTCAGTCTGTTTGTTCGTTACAACTCAAGATCCACTGATTCGATTTCATGCTTCAAACCATATACATTTTATCAATTTCAAAGTTGGAGCATAAATAAACATTATTTAATATCAAAAGAATTATTATAGTTGCGCCACAGGTTTCAAAATTATAAGTGATTTATTTTGAACGCCACCATAGATGAGACTTATGGCAGAATAACTGTAAATACATATCTTCCAATTATCTATGATGAATCTCCACCTTTCACAAACAAAAGATATAGTGCAATAGTCGTTTTGTTGTCAACTGATAGATGTGTTTACCATTAACAATCATGCAGTTGTTTACGATGTTTTGTTTTGTTTTTGAATTGTTGTTTATAGGTGGCCTATGTATTTTATACATTAGTTTAGAAGGTAACAGGAAAATGCTTAATAAATTAAATGATTATAGCATATTTCTTTATATGTTTTGAAATGTAGGATGTGACAATTGTTTGCATTATAGATTTTATTTTTTATATTAAATTGGGAGTACAGAAAGTTGAGTTTAAAGAATATAATTAATAAATACATATATTCTCCTATATATAATGAGTTGTGAGTTTTGTTGTATTTTCATTTATATATATTTTATTTGGTTTCAGATAAATATGCACAAAGTAAACATATTTAGGCCATATTGTGAAGGCTTAGCTCAGCATTTGGAATGTTCAGTATGTTTAGAATTCGCAAAAGCACCAGTAAGACAGTGTATCAACAGTCATATATGCTGTTTCAGTTGCGAGATTCTTAGTATATGCCCTATATGCAGGTCTCCTTTTGAATACAGGAATGCAGTCATTAGCAAAATAGTTACCACTTTTGTTAATCGATGTCCATTTAAAACATATGGTTGTTTTAAAGTATTAACTCCATTGGAATATGATAAACACATAGAAAGTTGCTCTTATCGTCGAATTCAGTGTAAAATATGTTTCCAACAAGTTGTTTCGAAAAGTTTCCGGAACCATATTCTTGCAAAACATCGGGAATCGTCTAAGATGACAGATAGAAACAAACTCTATTGGAAAAATTTTGACTTCAACAGAAATATTCAAAAAACTGAAATAGTACAAGCTTTTGATCAGCTCTTTTGGTATTTTTTTAGTTACAATATGCTAGAAAACTCGTTTAACATTGCAGTACAATTTATTGGTCCTCAATCTCAAGCACCTTCATACTATTATGAAGTCGATAGTGGGCCTTCCAACAATGGGAATAGAATAACTTTTAAAAGATCTACTCATTATTGCATGGATGGTGCTGCATACACATTTCGGATGGATGGTTTCTCCATAAAAAAGAATACCATAATTGCACTGTCAAAAGGTAATATATTTGTTCTTCATTTAAACATATTCCAGGAAAAAGGAGATATCCCAACAGAAAGATATAAAAATAATGTTAGAACTGTAATATTTCGAGGAAATTGATATGAATTCGAAGGATGAAGTTTCTTTATTTCCGAATGGTATGGTTTTTTTAAAGAAAAATCAATAGTCATCTTTGCCTCCTTCGTGAGGCAAAATTATAAAGCAGAACAATTTTTGAGTGCTGTTGTACCTCTGTGTATTCAATTACAATTGTTATTGTATGTAAACATTTGTATAATTTATTACCAATTGTATATAGTTTTAGTTACAATTTTTAAAAACTAATATAACATTGTTTATAAATGATATATAATATTGTATTAACTTATTGATAAAGGATGATGCAATATTTATTATTACAGCCACTACTGGCTGAAAGTAATATGGAGTCTGTTTCATAAAAAATCTAATATTATATAATCTTATAATATTCACTGATAAAATAATATTTTATTTATAATTTTTAACAAAATTTTCTTTATTCATGTTTACTATACCTTGTTTTATCTCTAAATTACTTCTCACTAATTATCAATTCTAACTTTTGCATTATCTTCTCTTTATTTTCTATTTGATTATTTTTTCTTATACTTTCCATTTTGATTTGATTTTGATTTCAATTTAATTGTATAAAACTATTTTTTATCATATCTTTCAGTTGTTTTAAAAATTTAAAAAAAATCTTTATTACATATATTCATTATTCTTATAATACTCTACTTTGGAAGATTCCACACTTTTATCCAGTAGTCTATTATCTTTGACTTTGTTTACTTTAAAATTTCTTTAAATATAAATAATTTGCCCCACTTTGGTGCAACAATTGTAACAATAGTAAAAAAGGGGTACCAGTTTTGTGAAGTGCCACACATTGTGTTACAATTGAAACAATTAATATTTAAACTGAACTGTGTGACACTTAGAAAATGTTGGTTTGATTAAATATTTAAAATCGCGGGTAATGTAATGGGGATGACTTTGAGTCAAATGCGTATCTGATGATCTTCAGTATTAAACAGAATAAATTTATAAATACAATAGATTTCCAAATAAAAATAAATAATAGTAATGTATAAATTTAAGATAATTTTTCAATAAAATGTTTATAACTTGTGTGTTATATAAAGTGATGTGATCGAACACTTTATGAAGTGAGTAGTTATTTTAATGGAACGTTGCATACGATTAGCTGATGTCGAGAAAATGGAATATATCCGGTACCTAAAACGGGAAGTTGAATATTGAACACAGCATGTGATTTCAGTCTTTGTGCAGAACTTGAGTAGGTGAGACCTGTTATGTATAGCTCTCCGAGTTTTTTATTCAAAATGAAAAACATGTTTAAAACTATTATTTTTGTTAAAGACATAGTGTACGAACATTCTTATAAGTACTAATGACAATATTTTATGTTTTTAAAATCGTACTTGCTTGAAAATAAGGAAAAAAACTAGATTGTGCAACTTTGAACATGTGCTTTGTGAATACGGACAATAGACTATTGTGTTTTACATGTTGTATGAACCATGTTTTCAAGAATCGCAACACGAACGTTAATCGAATCACAGGTGTAGTCAACATAAATGCAACGCTCAAAACGCAGGATTAGGAACAGTCAACGTTATGAACAATGTGTTTCTGCAACTTGGTAAAACCGTGTTACATAACACGTTATAATTCAAATCTGTAAATTTTATGTAATATGTTTTATGTTTCTTCTTTATTTTTATAGATGTAAATTCAATCAATTTTACTTAAATAAGTTTATTAGTCCAAATACCAATCAGGTAATGGACATAATTAATTTTCTCTTTATATATTTTGTACTCAGACAAATGAGTAAATAATAATTTCAATATTTTAACTTCATGAGAGTAATTTAATACTTGCAAGTTTTCTTAAATAAATTCAATTCTTAATAATGAAATTAGACCTTGTTTCAAAGGCATTAAAACTTAAATTCAAATAGGATGTTAGTTATAATTGATATTCATGATATGTTTCTTATGGTAAATGTTCATGTTTTGTTTGTCTAATAAATATCTATGTTAAAATTTCAGTTTCAGTGTTTTTCATTCAACCAGATCACTGAAAGTATACTTTTGACAGAGCTCACACCCGAGATAAGATTTAACTTAAATTTATAAAAGTAAAAATAATTAACTTTTCAAAATTGACGATATGTCTGGCGCCCTTAAATGCTGAGCAAACTTTTAAATCTAATAGTAATCGTAAACTCATTTATATTTTCTTTAAGTAACTTTAATTAATCGTAATATTATTGGTTGACCCTTTATCATAGTTGAACACGGCTATGATAGGCCTTTTGTGTTAGTCCAACAGGTTGTGGCAATACAATGTAGTTAAAATTAATATTGGTTTTAGTGTAGTTTGCTTTGTTTTAATAAATTAGTGTTTAGAATTAATTAATCGTCAAAAATGGCTAGACTAGATTGAGATTCGCCCAGTGTACTTTTATTAATTTTAGCACGCGATCTGATGACCCGGCAACCCATAATAAAGTAGATCCACGTACCTCCCCAAACCATACCCCCAAACTGCTACCTTCACAATTTGGGCGCCATTGTGTATGTAATAAATGTAATTTTCCACCTTTTCTGTTATTACAATTATTTTTACTTTATTACAAAAAAAAAATGAATTTAATTTTATTTTATTTATAACTTTAATGACTTTAAAATTATTGCTCAGCTAATGGGCGCCAGGTAGCTTCCGCTTACCAATTTTGAAAAAGAAAAGAAATTAACATTTAAATCTCAGGGCATGAATTCTTTTAAAAATGTACTCCACAGTGATTCCTGGTATCAAATGAACAACTCATATTAAACTGAAATTTCAACATGGATTTATTAAGACAAATTATTAGTACATGTATGTGCAAATATCAAGTTAAATTTTATAAATTCTATAAATTATACATCCTAGCTTATTCATCATGTTTTATTCCTTTTAAGAAGGTAAAAAGAATATTGAATCTTGAATTTATTTATTATGTTGCAACTTTAGAAAATGTTTTTATTAAATGAAACAGATTAGAATTATCTGTATAGATTTAAGTTACGTTAAAATATATGTGAATACATCAGTAGACATTTACTCTTCTTTAGACAAAAAAATATATAATTATTAAAAAGTATAAAATTCATAATAGACACAAAATTAGTACATTAAATATAATAATTTTTACAGAGATAACAATGTTTAAATTTCAGTGTTAATTAAATACAGTATTTTGTCCATACAGTTCACTCATATAGTTGATGTAGTGTGGTCCATTTTGTGAAGCTCCCACCATTACGTACACGTGATAAGCTGCCCGTCGAGTTTATATCAATCACACCTTCCAAGTCTTTCATTACTCTCAAATAAGTTTGTGTTTAAACTGTTTATAAATCTTTTTGTCTATTAAACACCGCACAATTGTTCATGCACACAAGACATAGTCAGCTTTCACCATTTCCGTGAATTTAAGTATGAACCGCATAACTGTCTTTTTCACAAAGAAAATATGATTTTGTCTAATCTATTAACTTTTTTAAAACTCGCTACTATCACTAAACTGTTTCTTAGACTCATTCCTTTAAATTCAAGACTAAAACTGTTCTTTAACAACTTGACCTACATTGTTATAAAATTGTTTCTAAGATTCTCATTTACACAACCTCTCCTCTCTATGCTCCTTACTCGACATTCCATCTCAACGCCCCAAACTAGACTGAAACCTCATGGTGAAAACTATCTTCTGGTTTACTGGACTTTATTCCAAATCTTTGCTACATCAGCGTTGTCTCATCGAACGTTCTGTTCGGTACAACGTAAATAATAACTAGTCCTTTTTACGAATTTATTCACACACAAAATTATTAAGTTTCTTATAACTAAATTTTCTTAAAACCTATACATTATTATTTATTTGTGTTTGGAAATCTATAATGATTGAATTTACTTTGTTTTAACTTTAGATATAAAGATATAAGTCACATTTTTGACTCACGTTCTATTCCCTTCTATTCAATACGATTTCCCGCTATATGTTATTATTCAAACTGGATTAACCTTTTTTAGGTATTACATGTAATGCTTTGATTACAAAAAAAAATTAAATTAAATAAATTTAATACTCTAAGAGTAAGTATTAATATTTCTTGGGTCATGAATTCTTTAGAAAAAGTGTACTAAATAGAATATTGGATAAAAATATAGAAGTCTTTTTATTCTGAAATGCACATAATTTTATTTAAACAAATTATTAAAACAAGAAAACATAATATGAAACAAAATTCCTGTAAACAGTTATTACGTGTTAATACATCCTATATATATTTTATTTAAAAAATCATTAAAAAGAAAATTTAATTTAATTAAGTTTGGTAAATTTAAATTTTGGGTGCAACCTAATTATTGAAATTGAATTTAATAATGTTTTAGAAAATTAATATACTTTATTTATAAATTAATATGCAAGAATATTCAAATAAAAAATTCAAATCAAGAAAAAATCTCTTATAAGTTTTAACATTTTAACATTACTTTAAAGATAACATATCATGTCTTTTTATAAAGAGACATTAAACAAATTTACGAGTACAAAATTAAAACATTCAACAAATTTACAAGTCATTGAACAATCACATTTTATTTTATATAAATAGTAATATAAACGTGCTTTACTAAACACGTGTATTTGTTTGAAATTAACTTTTTATTAAAAATCACATCTTTTCCTCATCGTAAATGCATGGCGTCATTTACCACAATCACTTTTATCGTTATACAGAGTTAATTTTTTAAGTTCACGTATTTTTCTGGTGAGAACACATCAATTGTTCACATTATTAAAAGGATAAATTAATTGTTCAAATTGCATTGCTCTACTTGAAACACCAAAAAAAATAGTCTTTGCATATGTATTTTCCGGGTTACGTCATACCTTTGCTGATTATACAAAATTATTAAATCAAATACTTTTTTTATAATTCTAAACGTTCGTTATTTTATTCAAATGTGACTGAAGCGTAACAGCACATAACAATATATGTTAAATAGTTCATTTTTACTAAAGAAAACATTTTCCCCAGTACTTTGCGTTTGTCCGAACTGGACATGATTATCCGAAAGGCGTCCTCTCGCCTTGAAAGTTCTATCCAGACCAAATTATTTTTCACTTGGCGGTTAATCCCAAGTCTTTGGTCTTTGTAAACAAAACGTTTGCACTGCACTTTTTAATTACAATGTTTATAATCATTCTAATTATTATTATAATACATAGAATAAATTTCTCTGATCACCTACTATTATTCATTTTATTTACTTATTTAGTCTTTATTGACTTTATTCAAAAATCAACAAAATACGTTTCCTGCTTGATTCATCAAGTCTAGACGTACACCCCATTCTATCTAAGATCAAAGTATTTCCCATTCTATTTAAGATCAAAGAACTAAAAATGTACACTATTACATGGATTCGCTTCAATAAGATCCTTACATGCTTATTTCTAAATAGCGCTAAGGCGCTGGGCACGTTTAAAACTAATATATATATCATGCATTATGTTTTTGTATCACAATGGTAGTTTGCGACATGTCCAAGTTAATGTACAATTGTACGGACATGTTAAATTATTTTTAACAAACCGCTAAAACAATTTTATTACATAATATTGGTAAAATGCTAATTAGTTTGCTATCTAAATTGTGTTATATCAGTGTTTGAAAGAAACTGAATACAATTAATTGAAATACAAAACAGTTAAGTTAATTATGTGTAAAAATATGGAAATCTATAATATAAGTGTAAATGTTATGCTAGCTAGCAAGTAATTCACTTTACTTAGCTAGCTAGTAAACATTCTCACTTTAGAGTGTCAAAACAACTGCTCTGTCAACAAAGGATTCACCAAAAGGTATGAAACAATTTATTTACATAAATTCATATCTTGATCATGAATTAGTATAATTGACTTATTGTTATTAAATTGTTAATTGTTGTATAATTAACGAGTCCTATGACATAACACATTGTTAAAAAATATTCACTGAGTACTTAAGTCCTAGTATTATTAATAGAGTCACAGTAGATCAGATTACCTTTGGCATCTCCCAGTCCTCATATCTTCGGCATAGTTATGATATCCTCGGCCTCTACATAGCCATGGCTTATGGATAATCAACAAGTTGATGTTGTTCCACAAATGTTTGACAAAAACCAGCCAAGGCCGATTTACCATCCTCGAGGTTTTCTGAAAGACCTTTAGCATAATGACTATGAAATCCGGTCAGTATCCAATGTTAACTTTGCATCCTAAGACCCTAATTACCTCAACCACAAAGTCATCTACCAAGAAGACAAAAGCACATCCTTTCGAATCTTCAGTGGTGGATGTGACCTCACACAGCAGGTTCTTCCTGTCGAGCATACTGCAGATCTGTTATTATGAAGTCAAACTCATAAGCTTTATAAAAGAACAAGAGTTTTAATTCATAAAAGTATCCAAGTGAATTAAGACGTTAGTATTCAAGTTAGTCGGATCTGGACATTAAGGGAAGGAGCACGCATAAAAAATAAGTACGTTTGTCGGAACAAAACCGAATCGTCGAAAAAGGTGTTTTTTCTAAAAAACTAAAAGTTACATATAAAGAACTATTATATAATTAAGTGGGTTAGTTTAAACCAGAGAGAAATAAACTTTTAAAGTAAAAAGTCTTGATTGTATAATATGATGCAATAGACAAAGTGTACTACGTAAGCAGGAAAATGTGTATAAAAAGGACAAGTATCTGAGTTTTTAAGAAAAACAATATAATTTGAATAAAGTGTTTTGAACTAAAGACAAAGTATATAATGGTGACTGTTACAAAAGTGAAAAGTAAATCTAAAAAAGTTATTTTTAAAACGAGAGACAAGATTTTGATGGAACAACGCCATGTGGTTTCAACTCGGAAAAGAAGTGAAATAATTAAAAGTTTTGTGTAAAACATACGATTTTAACTTCTGTGAGTGTATGCATGACTGGTATAACATGCTTAAACTATTTTTTTATATAGAAATTCAAATATAAATATAATTAGAATTTGTAATTTATTGTTGAAAGTTTAATAATATGTTTGTATTATTGTCACATGTTTTTCCAAAAAGAGAAAATGTTTTATTCGAATATAATTATTAAACCTTTGACCGCCAAGGGCCGATCTAATCGGCTTTTAAAAACTGTCTCAATACCGCCAGAGCCGATCACATCGGCTCTCAAAAGTTGTCCGAATACCGCCACAGGCCGATGTGATCGGCTCCGGCAGTTTGTCTGAACAGCGCCACGGCCGATATAATTTGCTTTATGTATTTTGTTTATTTCTTCACTTTTATTACCTAAACTTACGTGTTTTGTATCATTATAAGGAAGAAAGGACTTGGTCTTTCATATTGTGACAACATATTTTTAGTTTCCATCTATTTTTAATTTTTTATGGCTGTTCAAAATGAAGAAATCTACTTGGCTGTGGCCAAACCAAGTGTAGTAAGCAATCAGCTGTACGCTTTCGCTCCAGTTTTACAGAGTCGTTTCATGATTTACTCTTTAAATTTAAACCTGTTGAATACATTACATCCTGTAGCTTGGAATATTTATGTATGCATCCCGTGTATTTTTACCACTTTATCATTCTAATACAGACAATTGTACAAGTCGTTGCTTCTATATCGAAACTAGAGCTAAAATCGACTGGAATTGTTACGTCGTCAGTTTACATTGGAACAGTTAAAGACCTTGGGTACTATGGATTAATGGAACTTTTTTATTTGTTAACATTTATAAAGGTTAATCGTAAAAGTTTTCTTCCCAATATTATACATAAAACTGAAATATACATAGAATAGTTACAATCCTACTCAGACTATAGAAAATCAAACTATATTTCTTCATGACCTTTTAAGTTTTCATATTATAATTTTTCATAAAAGTAAATATTAAAAGTTTTTGTCTTAGTAGAACATAATACTAAAATTTACTTAATTACTTTGAGTAATAGATAAAACCCTATCCCAACTATAGAAAAATCAAAATTTTTCGTATGTACCTCTTTCTATTTAAGCTGAATTTAGAAAAATACAACATTTTTGTTAATACCATTTTAAGTTTTCGCAATAATATTTTATTTTTTTTTAGATAATTTAAAAGATTTTCATTTGACGAATGTAATACTAAAAGTACGTTTGTAATAGATGTAACCCTAACCCGACTTTAGAAAAATTCAATTTTTCTGTTTGTACCCCTTTTCATTTTTCACAAGTTACCATTCAAAAAAAAAAGTTAATTCTAAACGTTTTTGTCCCTTTGGGATAACTAAATCTGAAATCTTCTGTTGAATGAGCTGAATTTTCATTTTGTTTCATTGGTTTTTATAATTAGTACGATAACAACGTATTTAGTAAAATACCACATTACTTTACAAAAGCAAACACAGTGTTATAGAAATCATTGTTTCCAGGTAAATCTCAATGTAATTCTTGGTGAGAAAAACAGCAAATATATTTTTTAAATGTTAATATTTTTTACAAGATTTTCAGGAGTTATTCTCAGTGAAATAGGGAATAACATAAAAATTAACATGATCCCCCCCTTTCACATAGTTATTAGGCTCTGAATTTAACTATTGTGTATAAAAAAAATTCGTTCACTTTTTCATTAATTTATAATGCAAATTAAAAATGTAATGAAAACTATTTTTTTATAAATGTAGTTGTGGTACTTTTAATTCCAAACACAACGAGACCAAAAACATTATTACCGGTATATCTTTAATTTTAGCTAAGCTACAATGGTTTATGTAAATGTCCATCAAAATAGCAAAAATAGGCATGCGGTATTAGACGGTCCAGTACAAAAATGGCTTGGCGCGCAACGCAACATCTAGCTTAGTCGACCTTGGCGGTACTCATCACGTCCTAGTGGAAACAGCATGGCGGTCAAAGGGCTAAAATCTTTTATAATTAAAAGATTTTCATTGTTTAACTTTTTGAATTAGATATTTTAAATTTATAAAGAATGAATATTTTATAAAAGTTATTGTGAAAGATAAAAAATATTAGCTTTTGAATAATTAGAAATTTCATTTTGAAATTAGGTTGTGCAGCCATAATAAAAATAACAAATAAAGTTTTAATGAAACATAATTTTGATTAATATAGAGTGTAGGATGTTAAGTGTAATTTTGTCTTATTCAGGTAATATTTTGATTTGTATGAAATTTTATGTTAAAAGATGTTTATTAATAATAAAATGTGCATTTCAGAAAAAAGGATTCTGTATTTTATTTATTATTCTGCAAAGACACTTAATATTCTATTTTAAAAGAACTTAAGACCTCAGAGAAACTTTAAACTCTCTTCAAGAGTAAATTTTTTATAATTAATTTCATTTTTATTTTTGTAAAATACATTACAAAATGGCGCCCAACTTATATAAAAAACATTAAGAAAACAACATTTGTTATTCAATAGTTACAATTAGCAAACAAACGTGGGGCATTTCAAACTTCCTCATGTAATATAAAAGAATAGTTACAACCAGCAGGACGCACTTCTTGTCTCCAGTGGCAAAGCTGACATCATCATCCACGTTAAAATATAGGTTATATATTTTTCACTTAAAATATTATTTTATTTTCAATACTTGCTGGTAAAAAATGTATTAGTGTTAAAATCAATAAATTAAAAATTAATAAATACATATGTAAGGGCTACTAAATGAGTAAAAATCAATTTAATCTCATATATGCGAGGTAATTAATTTGGTAATTTAAAAAGTGCAGCAATAAAGCAAAGTAAAGTGAGAAGTCTGCTTCCTGTGCTGGGAAGCGACTAGGATAGCTCAGTTGATAGAGCATTGGCATGTAATGCCAAAAGTCCTGGGTTCGATTCCCAGTCTAGGTCGTATATTTTTCACTTGAAATATTATTTTATTTTCAACTGTACATTAATTTTAATTCATTTTCCTAGAGGGCTAACTAGTAAATTGTTTTGGTTAGAATTTAATTTACCTCTAAACCTAAATTAACTACCTCTAAATTTTGGTTAGTTTGACCTCTAAACTAATTATCTGATATCTAAACTAATTATAAATCGTGTAATAATGTAAAAAATTAAAGCTTGATTGCATGTTGAAAAACGCGGTTGTAAGAGAGGGGGTAACCTGGTTAAATGATATTTTATATTCAGTAAAGTAAATTCAAATATGGAAATAGATTTTCAAATAAACAATATAATAAATAATGTATAATTTTAAGATAATGTTTAATCATAATAATGTGTGTTTATAAAAAGACAATTTGGACACTCTTTTTTGAAAGTGAATTAGATAATTCTTGAATCTGACAGTAGCTGGGAGATGCGTGAGCAGTAATTAACCAGTTTTAACAAGTTCATGAATTTGCACGAGGTAAGACACTAGAAGATTGGGTTCCGTCGTATATGGACCTACGTGAGTTGCTATCATAAATCTTATGCTAAACATGTAATTATGTTTTAGCAAGTGTTTAAACTGCAGGAAATATGGTGTATAAACTTATTTTGTAATGACAGTGACAATGTTTTATTAATTTCTTGAACGTGTTACTTACAAATAGCCAAAGAACTAAGTTACTACAACGTGGTACCTGTGTTTTGTTAAACGGATTATGAACGATTATATTCGATGTGATGCACGAACGTTGTTATTAATCATGGACTTATGAACAATAAAAGAATTACTGGTGGTCAACTGTGGTTCTACGACAAAAAGACCCACAAGCGATTTATCAGCAGAGGACGATCGTATTCTACGGTGTGGTGAGCTCATGAACAGCACGTTATGATTCAAATGTACAAATTGTATAATATGTTCTATGTTTCTTTATTTTTTTATTTATATAATCTAGTACATGTAAATTTAAATTATTTCAATTATAGAAATATTTGCCAGTCCAACTAACCAAAAGGGTAGTGGAAAATATTATTTTTCTTTAATAAATTTCTTAATATTCAGAAAAATGAACAAGAAATTCTTTAAAACTTTTTATTTCACAAATTAAAGTTAATACTTGCAAGTTTCATTAAAGTAGATTCAATTTTTTTTTATTTTCAAGTTCAAACTTGAAAATTATAAATCAGACCTTCCTCAAAGGCACAGATAATAAATATCAATAGGATGTTAATTATTGTTGTATATCATAATATATTTTGTTTGATTAATGTATATGCATAATCAATGTTTTATGTTTAATAAATGTTTATGTCAAAATTTCATCTGCAAGTGTTTTCATTTCAAAGAACCAAAATCACTGTAAGTACACTGGTAAAAGAACTCATGACCCTGAGAAATTTTAATAATAAAAAATTAACTTCCTTTTTCAAAATTGGTAAGCTAACGCTACCTGGCGCCCATAAGTCGAGCAAATCATTAAAAATAATGGTATTAAATTCATTTTCATTGTTTTTGTAACTAAACAATGAAACACTATATTATATAATATAATAATCAAATATATAAACTCTTCAAGTGCATATTTTATAATAGTTACAAGTGGCGCCCCACGTTGGGCGCCAATTGTGATGTTTAAAAATATGAGGTGTTAGGGATAAAGCTTATTTTGTTCATTAAAAGTGCCACACGTTGTGCGACAATTGTGATGTTTTTAAAAAAGAGTATTATTATCTTACTTGAAGAGTTCTTAAGTTTCAATTATCTTACAAAAAAAATTAATTTATTTATGATTGATTTTAAATTTTTGCTCGGTCATTAGGGCGCCAGGTAATTTTCTTCTTACCAATTATGAAAAAAAAAAATGAATTAAATTATACCCAAAAATATCTCGAGGTCAAGAGTTCTTTCTACAGACGTACTTGGCTCAGGTGATTTAAATAAAGATTCCAAGTCTTTTTTCTGCTGAAATTTTACATAAATATTTATTAATTATTCAAAGAAACATCCTACAAATATCATTAACAAAAATCATATTTGTTAATACTAGTTATCATTTAGTTTTAATAAACAAATCATTGATTTATATTTCCTTAATTTTATTACTTTCAAATTAATCAACTTTATCTTTCAAATGCTTCTACAGGAATTTAATTTATGAAATTTTGAGTAACTTTGCAGCTCTAAAAAAAAAGATTCTAATTTATTATTTAAAATTTTTATTTTTTTATTATTTCTTCTTGAAATAATCTAATCTAAAAGATTTTTTAAGTAAAAAACATGTACAAAAATTAATTTAAAACATAATACAGATTATTAATCAAATAGGTAATGTATAGCGTCTATACCAAAACGCCGACAAAAAAAATATATTGTCTGAACACTAGGAGAAAACTGATGTCCGGCAAGTTGAAGTTTTACAGCTCCTCGTTGGTTCTCCATCATTCAAAAGTCGTTTTCTCGAATAGTTTGAGAATGTTCATAACTCACTAACACGTTCAGTCTTTCTGAAATCATTTTTATCTTGAGGTATATAGTTTTTGTTTTAACACAGCAGTGGCGGATCTAGAATTTTATTTTGGAGGGGGCTGAACAGGGGAAAATTTTGTGAAAGGACTTTCATATAATGAAGCGACCAAAACAGTAGTTTAACGTTGTTTTATGGAGTAAAAACGTGTGTTTCATATTAAAGGTTTTCAGGATGTTTTGTTTACTAATTTACTAATGAAATACATTAAAGTTCATAAAAGGCAGACTAAAAATGTGAAAAGGATTTATTTTTAAGTACATCGTACATTTAATATTTCAGAGTAGTTCTACTGGCTAGACATGAATAAATAATGACGGGGACACAGTTGGAATTTTTTTTATTTTTCTTACACATTCTTACAAAACATTTTTTAAAGGTTTTGGGGGGGGCTTCAGCCCGAAAGCCCCCCCCCCATAGATCCGCCACTGTAACACAGTCGTATAGAATAATCGTTCTATATTCTTGTAACATGAATTATCAAATATTAATGTCTTGGAAAATTACATGAGTCTATTGTCCACTATAACTGTTCAGTTGTATTGTAATGAGAATTTATCACTTGAAAACACTCTTTACCTTTATAGTTCAAGGTTCTAATTATAACTTAACAACATTTTTGTTAAGTTAAGCTCATTAGTGCAACTCAACGAATACATCTTACCGCTCCAACTTTCTTAATACGACTTTTAAAAACACAATCACCACCTACAAACTTCCAACTAAGACTTTTATTAACATTTAATCTACATTTTTGTAAAAGTTACTCTGTATTAAAAACACGTCCTACCACATCAGGCCTCTCACTAAGACTCTTTTAACACAACCTTCACCTCCAAGCTCTGAACTAAGACTGACTAAAACCACGAGATTTTCTCTCTCCCGCATCCGCCAAAAAAGTCCTTGACACATCATTTCATATTTTGTCAAAAATCACTTTTATATTGTTTTTCATTAAAACATTTATTATAAATTATACTAAGACTAAATATTGTACAAAATTGTTTTCTTGGATGCTTTTTGTTAATAATTTACAGCTTTTCTTACTTAATTTTACCACAATTGCATACGCTACGACCAATCAGCTTCTTTGACCCATATTCCACAGAGCCAATCACATCGCGTCTTTTAATCCTATAATTTACTATGTTCCAATTGCTTAGAAATTACACTCTAACCTAACAAATTTTAAATTAAATAGACCAAGCGAAATAATTTCAGCCAATCCATCACAAAAATGTTCTATATTATATGCTACAAGTTCTAAACATTAAACCCCTGCTTGTATGATTCAATTTGAACTGGTTAAATTTAAATAAATTATTGTTGATGAAACACTAAAATTATGTTAATAAATAATTAAACAGTTTATCATCGCTTAAATTCAATATGTTAATATGAAATTTAACAAACCTTGATAAAATTACCCATATAGTTTATAATAATAAACAACTTGTAAGGGAAATGTAACACATGTTAATGTAATGACCAAAATTTAACGTGTTGAAGAAAATACAATTGTTATAAAAAGGTGGTAATTAATTTAAGAACTTAAAGTGAATAAGTATTAAAATTTCATATTTTTTAATTTACATATTAATAATATGTGTCAGAAACTGTGTTTCATTCAGAATCCTAATTAATTGATATTAATCTGTTTCTATATCTTGCTCTGTGACGGTTCAAAAAGATTTGTTCAACCATTTTTCATTGTTGCTCTAAAAACAGTTCAAAAGTAGACCTACAGATCTGAAGTTTTTTTTTTATGTAGGGGCCTACTAATTTTATTATTCAAGAAAACCTTCACATAAACTTAAATCATAAGTAGCTTCAAGTTTGAAAGTATTTTGAGGTAATTAATAATGAAATATTCTAAAGTGCTAACATGATTTTATTGGTGCATACATTTACATATTTTTTGTCGGTAGGTAACATATTGTGCATTTTATTATTTTCTCAGCATTAACATGTTTTAAAATTGCATAACAAGAAATAATTTACAACACATCAACACACTACATGGGAAATATAAATACTTTGAATTGTTTTATTTTAAATGCATAAATATTAAAGTCGTCGCATACAAAAACCTTTTTGAAAAATTTTGAAACTTACATGAACAAAAATCAAAAATTTTATGAAGAATATATAAGATTTCTCCTACACATTTAGTTTTAAAAAAATAAACTAAATTTTAATTTGAAAATATAAAATACACTTTAAGTTTTAAAAATATTTAGAGAGACTAAATAACAAGTAATAAATATTAATTATATAATTACATGTAAGATAATCATATCAAACTTTGTTTTTCTTATTCTTGAAAGTCGCTTTATTGAGATTTAAATTAAACATGAAATTCATTAGCGTAGAATAATATATTATATTACAAATGTTACATTTTGCATACTGAACATGATAACAACTCAGTAGTAATTTTTAATACATTACATGTAACTAGAACAGGGATCCTCACTAGGATTTCTTAGAGAGCCAAAAATTTTTCTCAGGGCCGCAAGTACAAGTGGCGTTAAATAACTTACAAAAAATATGATTATAACATAAGTTTATTACATCAATAAAATAAACTGCATATATATACAAAAGTTGGAAATATCTTTTACTTAATTCCAGGAATACTTGAATTTGTTAATTATTTGAAGTGGATGGGCGAAATCTGAATTATTTGAAGTGGATGGGCGAAATCTTTCACAGCTCTCTAATATATGTTTATAAAGTATTTTGTAATTTTTTCATAAAATATTTTTCATAACTCTTATATTTTGTTTTAATTCCTAACAGTCCGAGGGCCGCAAAAAATCGTCCCGAGGGCCGCGTAGTGAGGATGCCTGAAATAGAATGTACTAAAGAATAACACATTTCAGTTATTTTATTACATATAAAGCCCATGTAATACATAAAATCAATAATTCAACATAAAATAACTTACAAATCATCCCCAAATGCTATTATTCATTTTAAATGGAGTGTTAATATGAATGTGTTAGAACCAGGAATTGAGGGAGGAGGAGGTATGACTGATTAAAGACAATGTTATTCAAGCTCACTGGGAGTCTGGGAAAATACCCCTAAGTAAAGAGGGGACACCTTCATAAAATTGTTTAAAATTAATGATGACATATCACTTGAAAATAATGTTTAAGTCATTTTTGTTGCTACTTAAATAACTTAATGCCAGAGTATGTTTGTGTATGATTCTGTATGTGTATATGTTTAAGTATTTCAAAAAAATAGCATGTGTATGATAATGATTCAAAAATATTTAAACACATTACGGTTCATAAGGTGGGTGATTCAATACATTGATGGACCTGATGGAATTTAGTTATTTTATTATGCAATCCAAATACCACTGATTCATTACTGATGATAAAATCTATCAAACATTTAAATTGGGAGTCTTGTGTATGAGCAATTCATCCACTATAAATTCATGAAAGACTTTATAGATGTGATTGAGAGTTTTCATAATTAGGACTTAAATAGGAGTCAATTTTTGATATGCTTTAATAAACTTCCATTTTAATCAATTTATTTGTAAAGTTTAGTGTCCATAACAATTGTTTTTCAGAACAATTTGATTTTTTTTTTTTTTGGTTTATGAAAAAAAAAAAAAAACTAACTATTTAATTCCTTATGTTAATAATTACAACACTAAATTTAAGATATTTAATTTAGAAATCATATGTCAAATAAATTCTATTTCAATAACCATCTTATAAAAGCTGAATTAATTAAGATGTTGATTAGATAGAGTTGTCTGGTACTAAGGTGATGAAGGCTGTATTTAATGTTTTAGTGACATCAAGATTAGGAAGTAGATAGGTGATGTGTTGACAAAAATTTGGTTTTCATAACCAACAAATTTGAATGATAGATAACATTTGATTTTTTTATAAGTTTATATTTTTTCTCTAAAACTTGTAACATACATGCACTGAATGAATTTTTGGCATGTTTATTGTATCTTCAATTATTTATATAATTATGTTTTATTATATAAGATTTATATAATTTTATGAATTATTATTATAATATATATATATATATATATATATATATATATATATATATATATATATATATATAATTCATTTATTCTCTTTGTACATTATCAGAAAACACTAAGTAACATAATTATTTTCAATTAACATATTTATAATATTATTAAATAATAACAGATACTACATATAAACTAAAATAATATTTACAGAAAAATAATTAGAAATAGAACTTAAACTCGTATGCAACTTATAAAGAAAATCAAAAATTCTAAATCTTTCTGACACAATTGTACAAAGAAAATGTAGGCACCTCATTAGACTATTAGCCTGTTTTGAAGCTACGCTCATTGGAAAAAATAATAATAAACCCAAATAATACTTATTAAATTATTATTATTAATAATATTACTTACTTCATGGATTAGAAAAAAACGGACTGTGAAAACTTGTAACATATAAATTTAACAATATAATAATTTAAAAAATGATCAAAAGAATCTGTTTAAAATATTGAAAGAAAGAGAAAAAGAATTTTTTGAATACCAAAAATATATACGCAATAGTTATACTAAACACGAATTACACATAATTTATTATAAAAGAAGAAAATTCACAGCAACACACTGACAAAAAAACAAACACACTCTGAGTATATAAATATATGAACACTTATATATAAGTATGGTAGTTTGTTTCTGATTTGTTTACTTTTCAGTTTTTTTTTTTTTTTAATTTTGATAATATGTTTCATAAAAATTATTAATTATTAATATGCTTCATATCTCAGTATTTTTTTTTCTGTACTGGATATTCTTGATTAGGACTTTATATTTTATAAATGGCAAACTTATAAAAACTCTCTCTCGCTCTCTCCCTCCCTCCCCTCTTTTACTTTTAGTATGTTAGTTATCAACAAGCATTGGATGGAAGTACAATATTTGAAGTACACCATTTATCAGTCCTTATATTAAATATTTTATAAATAATAAGTGTCACATCCATGTTTAAAAAAATATTTAAATACCATCATATATTTTATTATATCACACAATATTCAGATTTCATGCAATTTTATGACGTAAGTCTACAAGGGATCGATTGAGGCCTAAGATCTCATGATGACATAACAGAAAGGTCGAAGTTGGTAATGTTATTAATTAATAGAGGATAGTTCTACTGAAAATTAACAAGGTAAACTATTAACTGATTATTAATAATTACTGTTACACAGCACATTTAATATTTTGTTATTGGTTACATATTTTTGAAACTCAATAACTTAGTAGTACATAGTATCTCTTAGTGTTCATGATATTTTGGTATATTTAATTTAGTAGCATCTGAAGTGCACATCAACCATTACTGATATTAATTATAAACTTGAATCTTTTATCAATAATGGTAGAGTACTGATCATTTTAATCTTCCATAGCATATCATCATCTTAAATAGCATTTGTTTATCAAGTTTATTTTACTGCATAAATAATTTCTGTCATTGTTATATTGTATTGCTCTTGTGTGCAAATCTCTAAATAATTTCAGATCTTAATACAGTATTATATGTTGTATACATACATAATATGATCTAATATATATTTATCATCATCACAACAAAATATTGTTCTTCATTATTACATTAACGAATCTTAATTATTTTTGAACACTTTACTAATAAGTAATACATTGCATATTTAAAGCAACAGATCTATGATTAATACTTTTATTACATATAGAATGTTTCAAATTTTATACAAATTTAACTGCAATAATAACACAATGCAAAAAGACAAGAACAAAAAATTAGTGTGTAAAAATAATACAGTTAAATAGTTATTTGATTATAGCTGGATAAATCATGAACATTTTTCATGATTTTTTGTGCATGTTAATATATAATTATACTTCAGAAGATTTACTCTAAATGTAGATGATTTGATACTGAACTGAGGTACTAAGTACTGTTTGTTGAAAAACCTACCTGAACATTCCAAATTAGTAACTGTTCAATAATGAGCATTTTTTAAATGAGTTAAGATGTTCAAGAAGTAAATGTTATAATTTTAATTAGTTTTATTATATTGTATGTTATTAGCATTATTTTTATGTAACGAGAGACAGGCTAGGGACATATTTATGATGCTGGCAGAGGGCCTGAAATCTATAGATAGTGTAGCAGTTATGATTTCGTCCTACCATAAGGAAGAAGTAAAAACAAAACGTGAATACAGGTACCTCAAGGTTCAGTTTGAAACTTTACTATTTCTTGCTAGGAGAGGCATACCATTAAAAGGTTATAGGGAAGACAAATCCTCAGATAATAGAGGTAATATTATAGAACTGTTGAAATTGTGAATCTCAAATAATTTATTTTTTAAGAAAATGTTTTTGGAGCGAGAAAATTACTTTAATTATGTTCATAATGATGTGAAAAATGAGATGCTGGAAATTATGGCTGATCAAAAAAAAACAGCATTATTGAAAGTGTTCAAAAAATAGTTTTTTTTAATGTTGGATGAAATACCTGACATAGGTAATTAGAAATGTTATATATGAACTAAAAATCAAACAAAGATTTCTTCGTTTTTACAAAATAGAACTCACAGTTGGAGAGTCATTGTATAATCTACTCATATCTGAAGGAAGTATGCCTAGATCCTTCTAACATTATATTCCAATGTTATGACGAAGCAGCAAATATGTCAGATGTGTGTCAGATGTGGCAGCAAATATTTCAAGAATATATATTGGTGTGGCAGAAAGATTAAAGGAAAAGTATCTACATATTTATGTATATCCACTGTTATATGCATAAAAATCTTGTTTTTAGTTCACATTATATATTTTCTACCTAAAAAAACCTACCATCTATTCCTTGACAACATTATTGAGAACATCAAGTCACATTTTGAAAAAAAAACCAGATGACTATGCCAGATGGAAATATTGTTGACTGCTTCATTTACTTGTGATTCTGTCAATGATAAAGAATTCAAAAAAGCTTGTTGTGCTATAAAGGAAGCTAAATAAATTGACAGTTACAGGATATCTGCAGAAATTGATCTGTTCTCTATGAAAGAATGTTCAAAAACCAGTTGAAAATTAATTTAGTGTTGGATTTTACATCTGAAAATTCCCAAAATCAATTGAGTATACACTCATACTGTTTGAGACTTTTAAGGGTTGTTTTCAATGATTCCTGTGTCTGCAGCTTCAGCAGAATGATCTTTTAGTGTTCTTAAAAACATGAAAAATTATTATAGTATGTTATTTTAAGAAACACAACAAAGCAATAACGATTGACATACTTGGCATTGCTTGCCATTAAAAAACAATTAAATAGAGATGAATGTGTAGAAGACAAAAACAAAGACATTTGTCATTATTTTAATGGATCAAACTGACTTTTCAAAATACAGCATATTAGATATAGCTCCCTGATGACAATGTACAAACGTTTATAAATTTGTGCATATTATTATTTTCTTTTTTAGCAAAATGTGTTTTTTATTTATTCCCCTTGCCTATAATTTCCTATTATCTAAAGAGAGATTTGTCACATAAGAGAGAGACATCAAAAAAGGGCCATGTATTAAGTTTTTACTAGATAAATACTACAAGCAGGGTGACATGATGATTAGGGGATTCTTTCTGACAGATATTCCACTATGCATATTCCACCAGCTATTGTTCTTCTCTCTCCAACATTAGCAACCAATCGCCACCACTGCCTGTTAGTGCTGGTTTAAGACCTATATATGAAACTATCCCATATTGGACAACTCATCCACTTTTTTATTGTTCTCAATTCCACAATATCCCAGTCTTAAGACAAGTTTAACCTTTTTAACCGGTGCTAATTTCATATGCTTACTATTGAACTCACCTTAGGTATCTTCAATGCATAGTATTTTAATTTTTTTAAGGTATGTGATATTTAAACTTCAAAGAAACATCAACAACAGAAGTTCCAAGAAGATCTTTAAAAAACAAATAATATATCTTTTGAGTACTTATTTAATTAATTTTTAATTGTCAGAGTTTTGATTAAGGCTGATTGAAATATAGCAGTTATATTTGATAACCTCACATTATTAATTGAAATGAAGTTTTTAATTTAAATGTGTATGAATTAAAATAATCAATATTATATTGAAATATTAAAAATATCAATATAGTTTTTTTTAAACAAATATCAGTAGAGAATTTTTGACTTACTTTTTCAATCATGAATAATGTGACAATGTGAAAAGTCAGATTTTAAAATAGACTCATTTAAAAGACGCGGTTAAGCCAAAGAGATAATAAATTCAAATAATAATTTAAATTTAGTAACGTCATTAATAAAAGAAAAATGGATTTTCAAGACAACAGTATGAATTATTATGTTTAATTTTAATGTAATTTAGTTTGTTTGTTATGTTAAGTAAATCATTTGTATTTTACGGCAGTGCGGTAAAACGTGGGAACAGTAACCGGAAAGAACGCTTTCGGAAGTAGGAATTTGCCTCATGGTAAAGTCAGTCTAAGTCCACAGCTTGAAGGGACTGGATGTGTTTTGTGGAGTTAGAGTTAACCGCTCAAAATGGACAAGTTGTGTTTTTCAAAGTCGAAGTCTAGTGTTTGGAGAGATAAGATCGTAGAAAGAGTTTCTAGGTTCTATTAGAACAATGTACATTTGATTTTTTGTCTCAAATAGAGATCGAAAGTGTTTTAAAAAATCTATAAAGAGCGTGTTTCAATGACAATAACGTGGGAACATAAAAGACAATAATTTATGTACGCGAGTTATGAATATTCTCAACAACTGGAGAAAACAACTTCTGAACGAGGGAGAATCCTCTACAAGCCGTAGAACTTCAACTTGTATGATATCAGTTTTCCATTCGGACTCAGACAATGTTTTTTATTTAAATCGGCGTTGTGGTATAGACGCTGTATATTATCTGTTTGATTAATAACCTGTATTATGTTTAAATTAATTTTTTGTAAAAGTTTATCTATTTAAAGAAAATTTAGTAGATCATTACTAGAAGAGATACTAGTAAAATGAAACTTTTAATTAATGAAAATAGAATCTTTTCATTTTTCTTTTAGAGCTACAAAGTTACTACTAAAAAATTTCATAGATTAAATTCCTGTTGCAACAATTTTATTGGTAAAAGCATTTTTAAAGATAAAATTAATTAATTTGAAAGAAAGAAATAAAGGAAATATAAATTCATAATTTGTTATTGAAACTAAAGAGGATAACTAGTATTTATAATATGATTTTTTTGTTGTTGATAATAATTTGTAGGATGTTTCTTTGAATGTTTAATAAATGTTTTCTTTGTAACATTTCAGCCAAAGTGTTCTCATTTATAACCAAAATCCACTGTAAGTACACTGTAAAAAGAACTTGCGACCCCAAAGAGATTTTTTCTTTTCTTTTAAATATTTAAATTCATTTCTTTTCTTTTTCTAAATTGGTATGCTAAAGCAAACCTGGCGCCCTATAGTCGAGCAAATTAACAAATTATTAACATTAAAAGTAACTTCATCTCTTTTTTGAATTATTACAAGTGTCGCTCAACTCGGGGCTGTATTCTTATATTGAAAAATATAAGAATATAAGTCGAAAAACAGTGGTTTCTTGGTGGATTAGAAATTCTTATCAAAAAGGTAAGAATATTCATAGTCAATATAAAAATAAGAATGTTCTCTCTAAAATTTTTTTAATAATAAGTAGATAAGTAATTTTAAAATAACTAATTCTAAATTTAAAGTTTAAATAATAATAATAATTAAAAATGGAGGGTACAATTAATAATAATTTAATAAGTGAGAAAGACAGAGTAATGGTAGAATTTAAAATTATGAAAAAAGAAGCTGATAAGTATTTTGGTAAAGTTAGTAAATGTTTTAGGAAGGAAGATTTGAAATTGGATGATTTGGGTAATAGAACTGAACTATGGTGTATAGAAATAAGTAGGGATGATTTAAATGAATATTGGTATAAAGAATTAGGAAGGGGTGGAATAAATAAAGAATTAGAGTTAAAGGAAATAATTAAAATGTTACATGCTGTTCTCAAAGTAAGAAATGAAGTTTATAATAAAATGTTAAATAGATTAGCTGTAAAAGAAAAAATTAACTTCCAATTAAAAGTTTTTATTAAAAATGATCAAACTGAAATAATAGAGAATATTTGTATGAATGATTATGTTTTTGAACAAGTAAACAATGGATTAAGTAACAATGAGATGAAATTAGAATTTAAGAAAGATGAAATGTGTCAGGATGAGCCTATGGAGAACAATGAGTTAAAACAGTTAACAGGTAATGTTGAAATTAAGAAAAATGATGGGGTTACCAATTTTGATGGGGTTAGAGAGATTGTAAGTGATTTAAATAACAAGGGTAAAATTAAAGTAAATGAATGTGTGAGTAAGATAAATGATGTAATAATAAAAGAGTCAGCTGTTTGTGTAAAAAGGCAAAACTTTTGTAGCACTGTAAGCTTTGAGAACTACGTAATGTTGAAATTTACAAGTATTTTTAAAATTCAAGAGAAAAAAATTAAAAGTTTTAGTGAACAGTATAATGTTGAATGTGAATATAAAAATGGGTGTGTGAAAGAGATTTTTGTAAAAGCAAAGGAGTATGATAAGGTTAGGAATGCTAAGCTGACAGATGACAGAAATAGGTCAGTAGATTCTAAGATGTTTGAGAGAAGGAGGGGTGAAGGTATGCCTGAGAAAGAGAAAGATAAAAGGTTTTCGTCAACACAAAAGTGTAATGTCAACAAAGGGGAATCTTTTGTTAGGAATGGGTCTGTTGTAAAGGCTAGCCTAGAAAAACTATCTAAGCTAGAAGCGGTATTTAACATTAAAAGTGTGTTAAAAAATTCAATCATGTACTTTAAAATTTTTCACCAATCTGGGAACCATCGTAAAAAATGTATAATTTATAATTGAGTTGTAATCAATTGAAATTTGGAACGACTGATAATAAATGTAAGGACATTTTATAAACACACGGACTTGATTTTTAAAATAATTAATAAAAAGTAGTTAAGATTTTGTTAATAAGTAAGTTTAAGTTTGAAAATAAATAATTAAGAGTTATGAATACTAATAATTTGTGTGTACTGATAAATTTTGTAAGCTAAGACAGAAATATAGAAAATAATTATATGCCAAGCTAGTATGATTAAGAAGAAATAATATTTAGAAACGTTTAGGTATTTGCTAAGTGAAAGATGCAAGATTGTTAGTGAATAACCGAGTGTTGTTTATACTAAGATAAATATTGATTTTACGTGACATAGATAAGATAGTTAGTTCGAAGCGAGGATTCAGAGTAGTGTTGAAGAAATAATATTCAATATTAAGTAGGTGGATTCAATAAAATATTCAATAATGACGAGAGAAATAGAATCTAGTTGGAGCTAAAAGGTTCACTTCTTATCAGTAGACAGATATATTGCTTCATACAGCTAGGGGAGATTGTTTATTCCTTAGTCAGGTATAAATTCCTATGCATGACATTGAGACGAAATATAGGGTGTTACCAAAATGCTGTCTAGGAAAATAAAAAACCTTTGACGTATAATTCTAATTTAACTTGCGTTTTCGAATAAAATTTACTTAAATAAAGGATAATTGGCTTTAAATAAAGTAAACAAGAACAAAAGTAGATTACTTAAATAACTTTAATAGTATTGAAGGTAAAATTTCTAAGTAAAGGACTTAGAATAAATTTTAAAAAATAAAATTTTCTTTTTGAATTTGAATAATAACATCTAGAAAGGATTACATAAACAGAAAATCGACGATGCTAGTAATAAACTTGGTAAAAATAAACATTATTTCAACTTCGGATGAAACGATTTTAATGAAATTTTTTATGAATTTTAAAATTTTCTTCGTGTAGATGCATTTAAGGAGTACATGAACATTTTGGGAGGAAGGCAGGGTAACGGTAGTCGAAAACATGTCTTATTCTTAGAAATAAGGCATGTAGACAACATTAAAGGTGTATTGTGGTTGTAAGGTTGTGAGGTGGGCTTTATTCTGAACTGAGTAGGAATTTTGCATTTCAACCTTCTCACATCTGAAGATCATAATGCAGACTTCAATGTAAGTGTCTAAAGTTGTAATCAGAAGGATACAAAGTGTAATTAAGTCGACAAGAAGTGTCGCGGATATTGGAGATAATAGGAGAAAATACAAGGGACTACTAAATAATTAAAATTTGGATAAAAAAGTAAATTTTGGAAAAATGATGAGTTAAAATTTGTAAAAGTTTTGAAATTAAAATGTTTTAAGTAAAATTGAAAGTATTTTTTGATAAGATGATGGAGATTTTGTAACAACGGTTAAGACAATAATAATTTGATATAATATTACATAGAATTTCCATGTAATGATACTTTAGACAGATGATAGAAGAAAGATAAAGTGTAGTGTATACAGAACTGATCAATCTGTATATATACAAAATAAAATCGGACGTGACATTATTAGGGAGTAATTTAGTAAGAAAGATAGTAATTTTTAAAATGTATATAATAGATTAAGAGTAATAATGCTTGGCTTATATAAAAAAAAAAAAAAGAAAAAAAAAAAAGGTATTTGATATTTGTTTACAAAAGTTAAGAATAATAAAATAAGTAATTATATGCAAAATATTGTTAGATTTAAATAATTTGAGATTTGAAAGGTGACTTGTAAAGGAATTGAGTGGTTTTCAAGAGGCATTGCTAAGATGATAATAATATTGAAGTTTTTTGTTTTTTAATAATGAAATGGTAATAAAATGAATAATGGAGTTAAAAATGTTAAAGTTTTTGTTTTTTAAAGAAGGAGATATAATTAATAAATAATAATAAGAGAGATTTTGATGAAATGTATAAATAAAATAAATAATTAACGATTTTTTAATAAATAATGTTTGAATTTAAAACAATAGATGATGTTAAGCAGTTATTTGATAAAGGTGTCTAAAGATTTTGATGAAATAAGGTGTTAGCTGGGAAAGCAATGATAATTTTTTTTATTTTTTTATTTTTGAAGTTTTTGTATACAAGTAATAGATGATTAAGAAGATTTTAATAAGAAGTAGTTTAAATGAGAGATTTTTGAGTTTTATATGAAGATGATGATTTTACAGAATTGTTGAGTAAAGTGGTATTTAAAATGAAGTTGTTCTGTTAAGAAACTTTTATAAAAAAGGTAGTTAGGTTGCATTAATGGTAAATTTTTTTAGTTTTTAAGAGGTTTTTTGAGTACTGCGATGAAATAAAGGAAATATACGACGATTTTAATGAAATAAAGGAAATATGCGACGATTTTAATGAAACAAGAGGAGATTTAAGGAATTCTACGAAATACGGCGATTATTATGATTTTTAAAGGAAGCTACGTTGAAATAAGGAGATTATTTATGAAATAATATATAGGTAAATAATAAGGAGTTTTTTATTATGAAGAATTTGTTTGGGGATTAATGCAACTTTGATTATTAAAATATGAAAGATAAGATGGAAATAATTTTAAGATAGGATACTGAGAGACAATACAATTGTAAAGAGGTAATTTTTAAATAAATAGATGAGTTTTGTAAGTAATTATATTTTTTTTTGATAATAATGATGTTATATTTTTAAATTTTAGTTGAAGAAAAGAGTTTTTTTTTTTGTAATTATAAAATCAGTAGTTAACATGTTATCCCAGCAAGACAAAGGAGAATTGAGATTTTAAGTAAGAATAAATAGTTATTGGATTTAAACTAAAATGAATAATAATATAAGATGATAATTGAAAAGTTTTAAAGTAAATTGAAGTAATGTTGAGTAATAAGTAAATAATTTTGTAATGGTGTTAATGATAATGAGAAGTTTTAAATTTTAATTGTATTAAGTTGAAGGAATTATTCAGATGAATATCTAGAGTCAAAGGTAGATTTTCAAAGGATGTAGAAATGTCGTCTTGGCAAAGAGGATGAGACGAGAAAAAGTATATAGACGGCTGTCTGGGAGATAAGCTTTGAGTGACGGGATCCTGTCAACAAAAAAATGTTGATGGAAAGTTTCAGCCAACAAGGTTGGAAAGGAAACTGATGATGGGTTTTATTGTATAAATAGAGATAAGACTTAGCACTAATTGATTCGTATAATATTTTTTTTTGCAATGAGTTAATATAACGCTAACAAATTAAAATAATAAAATAGGATTATTAATAAATAGATTTTTTAGTTTTTATAAGAAAAGAGAATCTTTCTTAAAATTGAGTATACTAGGGATACTTATTTTCTTTCATGAGGTCCTTAGCTTCTGAAATGAAATGTCTTGAACATCCATTAATATTTTTTTCGATTTGAAATATATATATATAAAAGCTTTGTATTCCAATACCTGTATTGAAATACAAACCTTGTGGGGTTTTGTGACAATGTGAAAAGTCAGATTTTAAAATAGACTCATTTAAAAGACGCGGTTAAGCCAAAGAGATAATAAATTCAAATAATAATTTAAATTTAGTAACGTCATTAATAAAAGAAAAATGGATTTTCAAGACAACAGTATGAATTATTATGTTTAATTTTAATGTAATTTAGTTTGTTTGTTATGTTAAGTAAATCATTTGTATTTTACGGCAGTGCGGTAAAACGTGGGAACAGTAACCGGAAAGAACGCTTTCGGAAGTAGGAATTTGCCTCATGGTAAAGTCAGTCTAAGTCCACAGCTTGAAGGGACTGGATGTGTTTTGTGGAGTTAGAGTTAACCGCTCAAAATGGACAAGTTGTGTTTTTCAAAGTCGAAGTCTAGTGTTTGGAGAGATAAGATCGTAGAAAGAGTTTCTAGGTTCTATTAGAACAATGTACATTTGATTTTTTGTCTCAAATAGAGATCGAAAGTGTTTTAAAAAATCTATAAAGAGCGTGTTTCAATGACAATAACGTGGGAACATAAAAGACAATAATTTATGTACGCGAGTTATGAATATTCTCAACAACTGGAGAAAACAACTTCTGAACGAGGGAGAATCCTCTACAAGCCGTAGAACTTCAACTTGTATGATATCAGTTTTCCATTCGGACTCAGACAATGTTTTTTATTTAAATCGGCGTTGTGGTATAGACGCTGTATATTATCTGTTTGATTAATAACCTGTATTATGTTTAAATTAATTTTTTGTAAAAGTTTATCTATTTAAAGAAAATTTAGTAGATCATTACTAGAAGAGATACTAGTAAAATGAAACTTTTAATTAATGAAAATAGAATCTTTTCATTTTTCTTTTAGAGCTACAAAGTTACTACTAAAAAATTTCATAGATTAAATTCCTGTTGCAACAATTTTATTGGTAAAAGCATTTTTAAAGATAAAATTAATTAATTTGAAAGAAAGAAATAAAGGAAATATAAATTCATAATTTGTTATTGAAACTAAAGAGGATAACTAGTATTTATAATATGATTTTTTTGTTGTTGATAATAATTTGTAGGATGTTTCTTTGAATGTTTAATAAATGTTTTCTTTGTAACATTTCAGCCAAAGTGTTCTCATTTATAACCAAAATCCACTGTAAGTACACTGTAAAAAGAACTTGCGACCCCAAAGAGATTTTTTCTTTTCTTTTAAATATTTAAATTCATTTCTTTTCTTTTTCTAAATTGGTATGCTAAAGCAAACCTGGCGCCCTATAGTCGAGCAAATTAACAAATTATTAACATTAAAAGTAACTTCATCTCTTTTTTGAATTATTACAATAAGCATCTAAGTTAAGATTTAAAAAATAAATTTAATGCTTATAAATAAATGTATATACAATAGAACATACAATTTAATTTACATTTCAGATAATATATACTTTACTTATATATTATTAATCCTTTGAAAGTAATTATTTAACAAGAATAGATTTCACTAAATTATCTTATATAATTACTGATTTAGCAATAATACTAGTCGAACTCGCTTTACTATCAAGTACGGTAATTTAATTGTACTAAATTAATACAAAGAAAAATATTTACATATTTTTGCATATAAAATCAAATTGATAACAATAAACTATAAAATTATTTACATAACTAAACACTAAACAAGCAAACTTCACCAATCATAGTTACTGTGAACATTTCCTGGCTGTTGTGTTTGCAGTCTGATGACAGGTTCATTCTTAGTTTCATTCTGTGTATCATATTGTGCAAGCACTTCACTATATATCTAAAACATAGTGATTAAATTCCACAATTTAGTTTAGATTAATAATTTCTGTGTATATGCACAAAACATGTTTTGCTCTCAGAAATCCTAATTCTAAGACACATACTTGTACATCTTTTAATAGACCCTATTAAAAAAGAACTGGACTTAAATTTTCTCGCAGAAACCAGGATGGAAGGTACCTTAATGCCTGTATTAATTTTGTTTGGCTGCAAAGAGCATCAATCATTGGAATTTCAGCCTATAGTAAGAAAGTGTGCTCAGCACCCATTGGATTAATCTTTTAACCGAAAAGATTGAACGACATTGAAAATTGATAACAAATTTTAAAGTTTGATGAAAAATATATGTCTGGCGGTATGATTACATTATAGTTCAATCACTTTAAGAGTGCCAAGTTTAATCAATCCATTTGTATGAAACTCACTACATATTTTGAATTTGTCATTATTATAAAAACATGATTCACAAGCCCCACTAAAATCAACAACTAACCTAAAATTGTAATACTTTTGTTTATTGACTGATTGTGAGAAAACTCAATAATATATTTTTTTCATTAACCTTATAATATGTAGTGACTATATGTGTTGCAAACCCATGGGATCATAGGTGATACATTTTTTAATATAGTCTTTGACCCTCTCTTTCCTATCTAGGTCTCTTTTAATCAATTCTTGTTCTCTTCTGGCCCAGATACTATTAGAGTATTCAAGAGCTAAGGAGACTTTATTTTACATTTATTTCTTCCATTTTTTATATGATTTTTAAGAAATAAATAAACAAAATTAAAATGATTTCAAATTTTACACCATTATTGTAGCCAATAGATGCAAAATCAAATGCTATATCAAGTATTTATATTAAGATATAAAAGTAAAATAAAATCAGTGAATTATAAAATTCTATATTTCTGTTTCTACATACAAACAGAATGATTATAAGATGAGTGTATTTATTATACATACTGAAATTGATTCATATTGTTCAGTCGAAGTAATAATAGGAAACGGTATGTTAGACTAAAGAAATAACTACTAATATATATTACAGTATTGTATTTAAACAGGTTTGACTAATATTTTGAAGAGTTACCTGAAAATGTTTTCGGATTGACTCTTCATCTGATGGAGCTCCTAAACCGTAACTGAAGCCATCAGTATCAGCATATTGTCTGAATGGATTAGTATTTCCTCCTAAAACAAATTTTGTAATATTGAAATGAAACGGGGTTTTAATTTATTTTATTTTTATTAAGAAAAAATGAATTTATTATTATTAAGTTAAAAAGCTCAGCTAAGGGCGATAGATGATATTTCATCAATTTAGAAAAGTGAAGTTAATTATTAAAAATATCTCAGGGTCTAAGTTCTTTTAAAAGTGTACTCAACAGTGAATCTTCTGGTAAGAACAAATCTTGGTTATGCTGAAACTTAACATGAATTTATTGAAACAATGAATTAGTACATTTACAATTATCAAATTAAATCTCATAGATTTTCTAAATTATACATCCTGACATTAATTATTATTATTACCTTTTAAGAAGTCAAAATTTTGAATCTTGAATTTACTTATTATGTTGCAACTTGGAAAATTATTTATTAAAATAAACAGATTAGAGTTATCTGTTTGTATTATGTTGAAATTACTTTATAAAAAATTGTATATATGTCAGTAGACATCTCTTATTCTCAAAATAAAAAAAATAAAAATTTAAAAAAGTATTAAATTTATAAAATATAGTACATTAAATATAATAAATTTTACATGGTTACATAATATTTGAATTTCAATGTTCATTAACACTGGTTACCCGTCCTTTGTTGAAAGATATTCCTCCATGATGTACATGTGATGAGCTGTCCGCTGGCGTGTGTCAATCACGCTTTTCGAGCCTTCCATTGCACTCGAATAATGTTCGTATTTAGATTGTTTATTAATTTCTTGTCCATTAAACACCTCACGATTGTTCACACTCACAAAACATAAACCGCTTTCACTATTTTAGTGTACTTAGGCACAAAACGCATAGTTGTCTTTTGTATAAGAAAATACGATTGTCTCTTATCTCTATTTTCAATAATACGCTATTGTCTCTAAACTGTTCTAAGACTCACTCCTCTAGACTCAAAACTAAGACTGTTTTTCAACACTTGAACTACATTTTTAAAAATACTTGTTCACCCAAAACACGTCTTTCTCCTCCAGACACCAGACTAAGACTTTTTAAAAACATATCCCATTACCTCTACTCTCCAACTAAGACTCATTTAACACTTGACTACATTTTTTATCAAAGTTTCTTTATTCTAAATACGTTCAACTCACTCAACCATTCCCTTCCAACTCCTGACTAAGACTTTTTCAAACACATCCTATTACTTCAGCTCTCCAACTAAGACTGTTCTCTTTTACCTCGTGGCTTTTTCCACTTCCCGTGATACAGGGCTCACATTTCCTATAGCATGGACTTCTCATACAATCTTGCAAACGTATGCGATAATCGTCTTGCATGACATAGACACTGTTCAAATAGTTTTGTTTGACAACAAGTCTCTTGTCTATATTTTTAACAAACAAACACTGCCTAATTTATTATTATTAATTTTATATCTAACATTCTATACATTATTTTATTTAAATTTGGAAACCTATATCTTAATTTAATATTACCTTATTTTAATGTGTACAATGAGTCATGCTTTCGACTTATGTTTCTCTCTCCCAAATTAACTCTAAACGTTTCCTGGTTACTTTAAATATTCAAATTAAATTGACCATTTGTAGGTATTACAATTTGAAAAATGTGGAGTCATTATTTTAATTTTTTTGTTCTGCCTATAAAAAACAGACTACTTTCATCATAAAGTTAAAAAGATGATAATTTCAATAATTTTAAAATTGAATTATATATAAACACAGATGATCATGGTATGTTTATTAAATAACCAGACAAAATAACTCACTTTTATTTATATGTATCAAAATTCTAATGTTTGTCCTATTCAATACAGTTCCCATTCCCACTTAAATACCATTGTAGTCTTGTTTTCCTCTAGTCGAAAGTGTAGAACAGATCAGTTTATGTCAATTGTTTTCTTCTATACTGCATCAACTGACTCAAAACATGTTCTTTTAAGTACACCTTTCAAAAGACAAAAATTCACATAGTGTCAAATCAGGTGAATATGAAGGACATACTGCTTATGTCATAACCAAATACTGCTTCACAGAAAGTACTCTGTTAGTGATGAATGAAGCCTTGATGAATAATGGAACCTATTTATTTGTCCATGACTCTAGTCATTTTTGTTTTGTTTTTTCTGTTTTGTCAAAACTTCCTTATAGTAATGGTAGCTCCCTGTTGTCCCTTCTAAACCCCATTCTTCTAAAATTACATTCTTAACAATATAAATAAATGTAATAATGATACAAGTAACAAACTGTTATTTATTGAAAACCATTATTGTTCTTACAATCTAATTATTTACAATTTTTATTAAAAAATTCAGTTCTTAATCTTGTGTATTGTCTTTGAATTACCTTGGCTAGCTTTTATGTATATGGATTCTCAAATAATAACAGTAATAATTATCAGTTGTTTCAAATAAATATTAAAGACTTAACATTAAGAATAACAATTTGGTTATTATAAGTCAATTGTATCAATATAAGTTATATATAAATTATAGTACCAAATTAATTTATGTCTAAAAAACTGATTTTTTCCAAACAAAAATTGAGAAAAAACAATATATATATTTTTTCAACAGAAGAAACCAAAAATACCTCCTTGATGCTGTTGTTGTCCTCCCATACCAGGAATATCCAAATTACCCCCACTTGTATTGTATGTTGCACCATAACCTGAATCTGCTCCAGCCAAATCATGAAGTCGGTTACTAGACAAAGCTCTTGGTAATGGATTACTTGGTACCCCGTGTGGTGCTAGATGTGATGTTTCTTCAGCAACCTAATAATTGAAAAATTTTCTAAATAAAACTGTAAAATCTATATTATTTTACATAAAAACATGTCAGTTAAATAGTGATTATGTGAACAATGACCTTGCATTTTGAAAGTTTTATTACAATACATAATACATTCACTAAATTGTGCTTGTAAACTTAATGTGGCATAGTGCATGACATGACATACAACAATATTCATAAACCAAGGAAGAAATACAAATAGTAAATAATACAACTGCTACTGTATATTAAAAATCAAATGCTTTATAGGTGACTTGGTTTTCAGATTGCAATTTATCATTGATTGGGATTACGGTGGTAGTGAATATTTAGCTGTCGCTTTATAAATTACGCTGTCGTAAAAGATACATGAATGTTATGTTATACTTTAAAGCAAATTTCAGAGGAAACAAACATTAGTGGCCCAGCCAAGAAACCCACCATGTATAATATATAATTAATTAATAATAAAGTTTCTTACTTTGTTTCCGTCAAGTGACCTCTTTTTTGTGTTAGTGACACGTTTCGGGACTTTTATCCCATCTTCAGACACGACATAAATATGTTACTCAACCGAGGTCGTCAAACACTAAAATTATATACACAAACCTGTGATAAATTAAAAATGAGGCTAATAAGTTATTTAATAGTGAAGCTATTTTAAGAATAAAAATTATCTAAACTTGAAGAGTTTTACGTTTTTTTTTTTTTTTAATTTAATTATTAATTTATGAATTTATTAATTTGCTCAACTAGGGCGCCAGGTAGCCTAAGCTTACCAATTTTGAAAAAGAAAGAAAAATGAGTTTAATCATTTTTTAAAATCTCTGGGGTCGCAAGCTCTTTTTACGGTGTACTTACAGTGATTTCTGGAATAGAAATGAATACACATGCAGCTGAAATTTTGACATAAACATTTATTAAACATAAAACACATTAAATTCATGTAACATAAAAGCAAAAGAAATTTTCATATAAAATATCTTACATCCTATCAAGATTATCATCATTGCTTTGATCTTCTATTAAAAAGAATCTGATCAAATTATATTAATAAATTTAAGTTATTTAGTTGCAACTCTAAAAAATAATGAAAAAAGGATTTTACTTTACTTCTCATAGCAAATATTTTAATTAGAAAAAATATAATTTTTACTGAAATTGAAAATTAATTAATTAATAAAAAAATTAACTTTATTTTATCATATTGTTATACTTTAAGACTCCACAAACAAAAACATTGAATCTTATTGATGAAATACATAATTTTATGATATCAATATATATCTTGAAAGTATATAAAAAAGTCTAAATTGTTCAAAGTACATATATATGGTTAAATAATGAAAGTCTAAACGTGTTATACCAAATCACGTTATATTCTTTATTTAAAAAGCACTTTCCCTCGAAGGATGATTCGTCTCCTCCCATGTGACTGCGTGCTAATACTGCAGAGATGCTTGTCCATTGTCAAAAGAATTGTCTTTAGATCATATATCACACGATTTATTTTGTTATACCTGTATTAAAACCAATTATTAATGTCTTATAATAACTTTAATAGTTCCATTTTTCTTATAGAAAAGTTCTTTGTCGAGAATTCGAAAATCACGTGGCAGCGATTGCACAACATAACTAAAAATTGCGAGTTCTCACGCTTTTTCATAAAAAAGTTTATTTATGGAAAACAATATTGTCTTAGCACTTCTAAAATTGTTAATACACCATGTCTTTTACAGATTTAAACTTCCTGAACACATTTTTTATTGTTCGAACAGAAACTCGGAGAACCACCATTCGTAGGTCTTAGAGCAACTAGCCCCAAACGAAGACTGATCTAACCACGAGATTTTTCCTCTTTCAAGAGCGAGCTGTTCCGGTTAACCGTTACCAAAGTTCAACACACTCCCCGGAAAACACAAACAATTTACATATTCTATTTATAAAAAACAAATTATACTAAAATTGACATGATTACATATTTTGTTTTCTTGAAAATCTATTTTTCTTTTATTAATGAAGTTACTAAATAAATTTATAATTTGAACAGCCTGTTTCTGGCGCTAAACCGCGGATTTTAAACCTATTATAAATTATGATTTTTCACATTACCACAAAACCCCACAAAAGATTTGTATTACAATACAAGTATTGTACTATAAATCTTTTCTATATATATAAAACTCAATTCGAAAGAAAAAACCAAAACTATGAAAAATTTTCAATAGATTTTCAAGATTCCTTATTTCAGCAGTTAAAGACCTCATAAAAGAAAATAAGTATCACTAGTATACTTAATTTAAGAAAGATTCTCTTTTCTTATAAAAACTAAAAAATCTATTTACTAAAAATTCTACTTTACTATCTTAATTTGTTTGCGTTATCTTAACTCATTTGTACACAAAAAAATATACGAATCAATTAATGCTAAGCCTTATCTCTATTTATACAATAAAACCCATCATCAGTTTCCTTTTCAACCTCATTGGCTGAAACTTTCCCATCAACATTTTTTGTTGACCGGATCCTGTCACTCAAAATCTTATCATCCAGACAGCCGTCTGTATATTTTCCTGCCATCTAGCATTTCCTTTCCCACACTTTATTTCCTTTGCCAAGACGAAATTTTTACATCTTTTATAAAAATCTACATCTATCTCTCACTATTCATCTGAATTGTTTTTTAACTTAATACAATTAAAATTTTAAAATTTCTCATTATTAATTAACATTATTACAAAATTATTTATTTATTACCCTAAATTACTTCAATTCACCTTAAAACTTTTCAATTATGACTTTACATTGTTATTTTTTAACTTAAATTCCTAATTACTCTTTGCTTTGCTGGGATTACATCTTAACTACTGATTTTACAATTACAAAAAAAAAAAAAAAACTCCTCTCTTATTCAAAATTCAAAATTATTACATCATTATGAAAAAATCACTTACAAACTCATCTTATCTATTTCAAGATTATCTCTTTACAATTGTATTATCCTTTTAGTATTATATCTCAAAATTATTTCCATCTTAAATCTTTCATGTTTTAACAATTAAAGTTGCACTAATCCTCAAAAAACCTCTTTATTAAAGACTTCTCATTATTTACCAATATGGTCCCGCGGGTTACCCAATCTCCTTATTTCAACGTAGCTTCCTTTAAAAAATCATAATAATCGTCGTTTATTCGTAGAATTCCTCAAATCTCCCTTTATTTCATTAAAATCGTCGCATATTTCCTTTATATCCTCGTAGTACTCAAAAAACCTCTTAAAAACTAAAATTACCATTAATGCAACCTAACTACTCTTCTTATAAAAGTTTCTTAACAGAACAACTTCATTTTAAATACCACTTTACTCAATACTTCTGTAAAGCCATCATCTTCATATAAAAAACTCAAAAATACTCTCATTTAAATTACTTCATTAAAATCTCCTTACTCATCAATTACTTAAATACAAAAAAACTCAAAAAAAAAAATAAAAAATCATACTGTTTCCCAGCTAACACCTTATTTCATCAAAATCTTTAAACACCTTTATCAAATAACTTCTCACCATCATCTATTGTTTCAAATTCAATTATTGTTTATTAAAAATCGTTAATTCTTTTATTTTATTTATAAATTTCATCAAAATCTCTTCATATTATATTATTTATTAATTATATCTCCTTCCTTAAAAAAAAAAAAACAAAAACTTTAACATTTTTATTCATTATTTATTTTATTACCATTTCATTATTAAAAAACAAAAAACTTCAATATTATTATCATCTTAGCAATGCCTCTTGAAAACCACTCAATTCCTTTACAAGTCATCTTTTTCAAATCTCAAAATTATTTAAATCTAACAATATTTTGCATATAATTACTTATTTTATTATTCTTAACTTTTGTAAACAAATATCAAATACTTTTTACATATAAGCCAAGCATTATTACTCTTAATCTATTATATACATTTAAAAATTACTATCTTTCTTACTAAAATACTCCAATTCTGACTCGTCCGGTTTTATTTTGTATATACAGATTGATCAGTTCTGTATACACTACACTTTATCTTTCTTCTATCATCTGTCTAAAGTTTCATTACATGGAAATTCTATGTAATATTATATCAAATTATTATTGTCTTAACCGTTGTTACAAAATCTCCATCATCTTATCAAAAAAATTTTTAATTTTACTTAACATTTAAATTTCAAAACTTTTACAAATTTTAACTCATCATTTTCCAAAATTTACTTTTTTATCCAAATTTTAATTATTTAGTAGTCTCTTGTATATTCTCCTATTATCTCCAATATCCGCGACACTTCTTGTCGACTTAATTACACTTTGTATCCTTCTGATTACAACTTTAGACACTTACATTGAAGTCTGCATTATGATTTTTCAGATGTGAGAAGGTTGAAATGCAAAATTCCTACTCAGTTCAGAATAAAGCCCCAATCACACCTTTCAACCATAACACACCTTCAATACTGTCTACATGCTTTATTCCTAAGAATAAAACATGTTTTCGACTACCGTTACCCTGCCATCCTCCCATTATTTCATTAAATTACCTAAATGCATTTATACTAAGAAAATTTAAATTTCATAAAAATTTTATCAAAATCATATCATCCAAAGTTGAAATAATGTTCTCTTTACCAATCTTATTCCTATCATCGTCGATTTATTGCTATGTAATCCTTTCCACATCATTATCCAAATTCAAAAAGAAATTTTTAATTTTAAATTATTCTAAGTTCTTTACTTAGAAATTTACTTTTAATTCTATAAAAGTTATTCAAGTAATCAACTTTTATTCTATTTACTTTAATCAATACCAATTATCCTTTATTTAAACAATTTTTATTTGAAAACGCAAGTTAATTTACAATTATAAACCAAAAGTTTTTTATTTTCCAGAACAGTATTTTCGTAACACCCTGTATTAGTCTCTATGCTATACGCAATAGAATCTTAGGCTTGATTTAGGCATAAACAATTTCCCCTTTGTATATGGTGATGCAATTCTTTATCTGTTTACTACTGATAAGAAGTGAAAACCTTTTAGCTCCAACTAGATTCAATCTCTCGTCATCTTATTGAATATTTAATATTGACGTTCTCAATATTCAATATTAACTCTGTCCATATTAGTCGTATGATTCCTTTTCAAACCAATAGATTATCGTAGGCACGTAATGTAAATGTTGATATGTAGAAATACAAACACTCACGTTTATCAACTGATAAAACTTTCCGTCTTAACTCTAACAAATATCTGAACGTTCCTTAAACTATATTTCTTAATCATACTAGCTTGGCTTATATTATTATTTATTCTGATTCTGTCTTAGCTTACAAAATTTTTTAGTACACACAAATTATTAATATTCATAACTCTTAATTATTTATTATCAAACTTAAACTTATTTATTAACAAAACTCTTATTCTATTAATTTTATTTTTCAAAACCAAGTCCGTGTGTCATTATAAAAATGTCTTTACATTATTATTTATTCATTCCAAATCCAATCTATTACAACAATTATAAATTATCTAATTTTTTGCGATGATTTCCCGATTGGTGAAAGATTTTAAAGTACATGATTAAATTTTTTAACACACTTTTAATGTTAAATACTTCTTCTGGCTTAGAGATCTGTTCTAGGCTAGGTCTTGCAAATGACCCTTCCTCAACAAAACATTCCCCTTTGTTGACACTACACTTTTGTGTTGAAGAAACCCCTCTCTCTTTCTCAAACATTCTTACATTTCTTTCCCTCATAAACAACTCACAATACAATGACCCAATTTCAACATCTGTTAGTTTAGGAATTCTAACCCCACCATTTTTGTATACTACTACAAAGTCTTCTTTTAATATTTCTTTTTTAAACTTATACTCGAACTCATCTTGTTCAAAGAGGCTTTTAATTTTCTGTTTTTGAATTTCAAAGACATTTCTAAATTTCAACATTGCATAATTTTTAAATTCTACATTCTTATGACACACTTGTTTTTTAAAATAAACAGCTGATACCTTTGTTATTAGATTATTTATTTTTACTTTATTTTTTGAATTAGTTATACCCCATTTAACCCCACAAGACTTATTCACTTCAACATTACTTATCAACTGTTTTAAATTATTATTTTCAAGAGGCTCATTTTTTAATTTTTCATGTTTTAATTCTAAATTTTCTTGTTTTGATTCCTGATTAAAGTTATCCAATTTATTCATAATTTTTTCTGATTCTTTCAAAAGTAATTCTAACATTTTAATAATTTCTTTACCCTGATCATTATTTATTACACCCTTATCTACTCTGTCTTGATCCATTACTCTAACCTGTTCAGCCCTTAAATTATTGTTATTATTAGTACCCTCCATTTTATTTAAATTTTGATCTTCTTTTACCAACTTGTTATTTTTATTTACTGAATCACTTAAAACCGTATCTATTCCATCAAAATCATTAACCCCACCATTTTTCTTAACTTTTAAATTTTCAGTATTATCCACCTCATTATTTACTTTATTATTGACTTTTATAACCTCATTAATCTTTGTATTATTACATCTATAATACCCATAATTTACTTTTTCTGTATTATTTCCTATAGCACATGCCGACACTACAGTAAAAGGGGGTGCTTCTTTTAACAATTTATCTTTTAATTTTCTATAAATTTCATTTCTCGCTGTCATCCCAGCACACATCATTTTTTTAATTTCTGCTTGCAATTCAACATCCCTATCTATTAAATTTACTCCTAACCTTACATGCCATTGTTTATCTAGATTTTCTCTGTCTAATTCGATGTGCCAATGTTCCACATCTCTTCTATCCATATCCAATACCTTTTCAAATTTATATTTTTTATTTACTTTTGTAAAATACTTTTCAAATTCTTGTTTCATAACTTTAAATTCCATCCTAAGCCTATCTAAATCAGTTATTAACTTATTATTATCATCTCCCTCCATTTTAATTATTATTATGTTTACCTTTAGTTTTAAATTTAAATTTTAGTTACCAAAATCATCATCCTAACCTGTTCACTATTATTAACGATTATTATTACTAAACTCATTTAAATTTATTTTACTTAACACAACAGAATCTATTACTTAACCAACACAAAATTTTTTTTTTTTTTTTTAAAAAAAGAATCTTTCTTATTATTATTGATAGAGTCCTTACCTTGTTTTACGTGTTTGCATTTCATCAAAATCACTGTATTTTCGACCTAAAAAGCCCTCAGTTGAGGCGACATTTGTGATAAATTAAAAATGAGGCTAATAAGTTATTTAATAGTGAAGCTATTTTAAGAATAAAAATTATCTAAACTTGAAGAGTTTTACGTTATGTTTTTTTTTTTTGAATTTAATTATTAATTTATGAATTTATTAATTTGCTCAACTAGGGCGCCAGGTAGCCTTAGCTTACCAATTTTGAAAAAGAAAGAAAAATGAGTTTAATCATTTTTTAAAATCTCTGGGGTCGCAAGCTCTTTTTACGGTGTACTCACAGTGATTTCTGGAATAGAAATGAATACACATGCAGCTGAAATTTTGACATAAACATTTATTAAACATAAAACACATTAAATTCATGTAACATAAAAGCAAAAGAAATTTTCATATAAAATATCTTACATCCTATCAAGATTATCATCATTGCTTTGATCTTCTATTAAAAAGAATCTGATCAAATTATATTAATAAATTTAAGTTATTTAGTTGCAACTCTAAAAAATAATGAAAAAAGGATTTTACTTTACTTCTCATAGCAAATATTTTAATTAGAAAAAATATAATTTTTACTGAAATTGAAAATTAATTAATTAATAAAAAAATTAACTTTATTTTATCATATTGTTATACTTTAAGACTCCACAAACAAAAACATTGAATCTTATTGATGAAATACATAATTTTATGATATCAATATGTAGCATTCATAAAATAAATCTGCATTTTGTTATCGACAGTCCACTTGCCGTCCCCCTTATCTTCCCTCTCTATCGCATGATTCATGCAAGCGCAAAGTCCATTCCCTGGTTAGCCCACCTGTTCTAAATCCGTTATCTAGTCTACCGGTAGTCACTCACAATGCCTGACTCTTCATCGTTACGTTAGATATAATAAATTTCTTGATTCTCAAAAAATTCTGCTTCAACCTTCAACGATGCTTAATTTACAGTTTTGTGCGCTTTAGTTTTTTTTAAAAAAAAATGTTAAGTAAATTATTATTTTTCACGGCACAAGCTCACGTGATCTGCGACAGGATTTTCCAGGTATTTCGAATTTACAGATTTTATCATATTTTAAATTTTGTTAATGCTTTAAAATAATTTGTTAATTATCATGTATTCTTTAAAATATGTATTTCATGTTTTATTTAATATTCAATGTTCTTTTTGAAACTGAATGATTATAAAAATTTTCTTTTCTTAAGACATACTTTACAAAACCTTGCAAAGGCACATTTTGAGTTTTGAACAATTATGTGAAATAGGTGCAAATTAATGTTGAACATTAAATGATCAGAATATCTTATTGAACATGTCAAATATAAAACAATTAGAGAAATCTATTCTAAATCAGAAAATTTCGTTTTATAGACTTTTGCAGATCTTTGCAAGTCTTATACAAGCTTTGTTTTACACAAAACTAAATATATATAAATAGATTTATAATCATCTAAGAAGCTTTTAATTACAATCATAACGAATTTCTGTCATACAATCAATTTTCTTTAATTTTGACAAATAACCAGATATTTGCTTTAATAATGAACATTAATGCTACAACATGTCTGATTTTGAACAGACGCTAAAAAACATGTTTTTTGCTATAGCTAATACGCTGGTAGGAGATTCTCAGCAATTCTTGCCTCAGATTGCATAGACCAGCTAAGCATCTAAACATGTTTCGTCCTGTTGGCAAAACACGTTTTTCTTAATACACCTTCAAAGTTTCAAGTGCACAAAAGTGATGTAAAAAAAAAACTGACTTTATAGAACTTTAATTAAACTCATATTGTACATGTGCCTAAATAGCTTCAGCGAATATTTTTTTTTAAGCTATCTTTTAGATGTAGACTTGTGTAGTTATTTATAAAATATATAAAAAATTATTGGGTGGAGCCTGCATGCAAACTTTCGGTCCTAACAACCTCCAAGAGGTTATTTTCTAAATTAAAATAATTGACGTCAATTAATAAAATTAAATATTCAAAATTTTCATGTCTTTTCTAAAATAAACTTCTCTTTTATAATAAATTCTTTTGTCTAAAATATATATATTTATTGGCCAATATAGCATTTAAGTAATTTATCAAATAAGTAATATTATGTAACTGTTTTAAAAACTTATCATTTCATAAAGTTAAGAAAGGGGGGAAATAAATATCAGCATCTTTTTTTTATTTTGTAATTTTTACATATAAGGGCGTATAATCTTTTTTTTTGGATTAATTATAATCCAGCTAATTGTTAAGCTGTGCTCATTGTCTTTTGTTAAATTTTGTAACTATAAAATATATAAACTAAAAAGGGGGGATAAATTTTCAGAATCTATTGATTAATTTTTTTTTTTAAATTATAATATTTTACTTTAAGGGCGTATAATCTTTTTTTAAAATATAATCTTGTTAATCATAAGCTGTTTATGATAATTTTGTCTCAGGATGTCTTTCTCAGTTGTAAATGATAAAATCTGAAACGTCGAAATTTCTTTCTGTTTAAATAAACTTGAGCCTTGTTAATCACTAAATTTGTTTTGTCTTTTTAATTTTTAATTTCTAAACATTGTTACCATTTTGGTTCCGCCTTTCTTAAATTTAAGTCCCCTTGGTAACATGTTTCTGGTAGCAGAGCGTGGTTAGCTTTAAATTCTAGCTTGTTTTTTTTTTTTTTTTTTTTTAAATTACAGAGCTTGGTTAATTTTAAATTCTGGAACCCTAGTTAATTTTCAAAATTTTGCATTGGAACTATCTAAATTTAAATTCAAAATTATCTTTGTTAAACAAGGCTCATTTTTATGTTTTGCAGCTTTTTCAAATACTGCACAACTGTTGCTGATGAAATTTTTTTTATTTAGTTTAAATATTTAAATCTCTATAAATCTATAGTCTCTTTTTTTATTATTTATTTATTTTTATAAACACTTACACAAAAACTTCTAAACCAATTTTGATAAAATTTTTTTTTATTATTATTTTGTCTGCTTAAATATTTTTATATATATATATATATATATATATATATATATATATTTACAAACACTGCACACTAGTCATTCACTGAATTTGATCCAGACAGCGGGCTCATTCGGGAATCCAAAAAAAAATTTAAATAAATAATAAAATCCAAAAATAGTTAAAAACAAAAAAAAAAACAAAAAAAATTCAAAATCTCCTTCAAAAATTTTCTCGAGTTTTCTTTCGCTTGTCTGTATTAATTCATACTTACACACACACATATACACAACAACTACACTACATATAATTCTTGAGTCATTCTCTGGCTCTTTCATTTTTTGCATCATCTTAAAAGAATTTTTTTTATTAAATTACTTGGTTTATTTTTTTAATAATTATCAGCAACAGTTAAAATGGCAGTGGATTTGCTGCGATTAGTAGACCCGTTAAAGAACACTGAGCTTGCTTTTGAATTTTTTGTCATCTTGAAAGAAAATTATTTTATTTATTTTTTTTTAAATTTTATCATCATGAGCAATAGGCAAGTTGGCGGTGGACTGGTTGATGCAGATGGTGGCACTTTCTTAATAATTCATTGAAATGTTGAACACCTTTTTTTAAAAAAATATATCATTGTGTGCAAAATTTTTTTCTTCTTCCAAATTATAGGGGCCCAGTTTTTGTATATAGGACGACATGGTTGGCCTGTTTGTCTTGATTAAATTATTCGGTTGTTTGTCTTTTTTATTAGCAGGTCAACATGTTTGTTCCTTAATTAGTTTTTTATTAGGGTTGAGAAAACCGGAGTTAGGTTTTCTCACATTGTGGGTCACCTTTTTATACTGTCTTTTTGCCACACCTTTTTTTGCTACACTTCTTTTATACCTTTTTTTTTATAATCACTTAAATATTTTGATGAAATTTTTTTTTACACAATTTTTTTGATTAAATTAAATTCCTTTTTTTTTGGGGCACATGATACACATATAAGACCTTAAGTCAAACATCACATGCCCTGCCTTGGGCACTAAAACAATTTTGACTCCCCAACGTTTCATACTGCTTCTTTGTTTATTTTTAAAAATGGATTATTTGTTTAGACCTTTCAAAATTCTTTTTTCTCACGGAAATTGTTAAGAGCCGTGAATAGTTTAAATTTCTCTTCGTATGGGAGAAGAGGAATTTAAAAAATAACGACGCTGAGCATGATCTGACCTAAAAGGCTTCAGGAGTTTTTGTTTTATTTTTATTTATTTTTGATATGTATATTTTAATGGTCGGTTCAGAGGATTCTCCTCCCGCATGTGAGCTTCCTCTGAGTCCGGCCTTTTCCTGTAAGCCTAAAGTGTTATGCACTTTCCCTCCCCAGTCCCCGGAGTGGTCACCTCCTCTTGGTGTCCCGAGGTGCCACTCCACCCCTCTCCCCACGTACCTTAGTGTACAAAGTCAGTTCATGCACAGCAATGTCGACCTTTGCGTCATCCTTCAGCTCTTTCTGTCCTGGGCTTATCCCAATTATAGGTGGGAAGAGCTGAGACGCTGTAGAAATTTCAAAATTTAATAAGTAAGTGCCAAAGGAGGCTACACCCTAGAGTGGTGATTATAAAAGCATTATGAAGCGTTGTTTCTATCAGGTGCCCCGTTGCTAAATTTTGTAGGAGGCCCTTCTGGCCCCTTCCTTAGAATCCTTTTGGAGGCCCTTCTGGCCCTTGTCCCTTTTTTCAAAATTTTGTGGGAGACCCTTCTGGCCTCTTTTCTGACTCCACCCTAACTCCGTCTTTCGGGGGGGGAGAGCTGTAGCATTCATAAAATAAATCTGCATTTTGTTATCGACAGTCCACTCGCCGTCCCCCTTATCTTCCCTCTCTATCGCATGATTCATGCAAGCGCAAAGTCCATTCCCTGGTTAGCCCACCTGTTCTAAATCCGTTATCTAGTCTACCGGTAGTCACTCACAATGCCTGACTCTTCATCGTTACGTTAGATATAATAAATTTCTTGATTCTCAAAAAATTCTGCTTCAACCTTCAACGATGCTTAATTTACAGTTTTGTGCGCTTTAGTTTTTTTAAAAAAAAAATGTTAAGTAAATTATTATTTTTCACGGCACAAGCTCACGTGATCTGCGACAGGATTTTCCAGGTATTTCGAATTTACAGATTTTATCATATTTTAAATTTTGTTAATGCTTTAAAATAATTTGTTAATTATCATGTATTCTTTAAAATATGTATTTCATGTTTTATTTAATATTCAATGTTCTTTTTGAAACTGAATGATTATAAAAATTTTCTTTTCTTAAGACATACTTTACAAAACCTTGCAAAGGCACATTTTGAGTTTTGAACAATTATGTGAAATAGGTGCAAATTAATGTTGAACATTAAATGATCAGAATATCTTATTGAACATGTCAAATATAAAACAATTAGAGAAATCTATTCTAAATCAGAAAATTTCGTTTTATAGACTTTTGCAGATCTTTGCAAGTCTTATACAAGCTTTGTTTTACACAAAACTAAATATATATAAATAGATTTATAACCATCTAAGAAGCTTTTAATTACAATCATAACGAATTTCTGTCATACAATCAATTTTCTTTAATTTTGACAAATAACCAGATATTTGCTTTAATAATGAACATTAATGCTACAACATGTCTGATTTTGAACAGACGCTAAAAAACATGTTTTTTGCTATAGCTAATACGCTGGTAGGAGATTCTCAGCAATTCTTGCCTCAGATTGCATAGACCAGCTAAGCATCTAAACATGTTTCGTCCTGTTGGCAAAACACGTTTTTCTTAATACACCTTCAAAGTTTCAAGTGCACAAAAGTGATGTAAAAAAAAAAACTGACTTTATAGAACTTTAATTAAACTCATATTGTACATGTGCCTAAATAGCTTCAGCGAATATTTTTTTTTAAGCTATCTTTTAGATGTAGACTTGTGTAGTTATTTATAAAATATATAAAAAATTATTGGGTGGAGCCTGCATGCAAACTTTCGGTCCTAACAACCTCCAAGAGGTTATTTTCTAAATTAAAATAATTGACGTCAATTAATAAAATTAAATATTCAAAATTTTCATGTCTTTTCTAAAATAAACTTCTCTTTTATAATAAATTCTTTTGTCTAAAATATATATATTTATTGGCCAATATAGCATTTAAGTAATTTATCAAATAAGTAATATTATGTAACTGTTTTAAAAACTTATCATTTCATAAAGTTAAGAAAGGGGGGAAATAAATATCAGCATCTTTTCATCTTTTTTTTATTTTGTAATTTTTACATATAAGGGCGTATAATCTTTTTTTTTGGATTAATTATAATCCAGCTAATTGTTAAGCTGTGCTCATTGTCTTTTGTTAAATTTTGTAACTATAAAATATATAAACTAAAAAGGGGGGATAAATTTTCAGAATCTATTGATTAATTTTTTTTTTAAATTATAATATTTTACTTTAAGGGCGTATAATCTTTTTTTAAAATATAATCTTGTTAATCATAAGCTGTTTATGATAATTTTGTCTCAGGATGTCTTTCTCAGTTGTAAATGATAAAATCTGAAACGTCGAAATTTCTTTCTGTTTAAATAAACTTGAGCCTTGTTAATCACTAAATTTGTTTTGTCTTTTTAATTTTTAATTTCTAAACATTGTTACCATTTTGGTTCCGCCTTTCTTAAATTTAAGTCCCCTTGGTAACAAATATATATCTTGAAAGTATATAAAAAAGTCTAAATTGTTCAAAGTACATATATATGGTTAAATAATGAAAGTCTAAACGTGTTATACCAAATCACGTTATATTCTTTATTTAAAAAGCACTTTCCCTCGAAGGATGATTCGTCTCCTCCCATGTGACTGCGTGCTAATACTGCAGAGATGCTTGTCCATTGTCAAAAGAATTGTCTTTAGATCATATATCACACGATTTATTTTGTTATACCTGTATTAAAACCAATTATTAATGTCTTATAATAACTTTAATAGTTCCATTTTTCTTATAGAAAAGTTCTTTGTCGAGAATTCGAAAATCACGTGGCAGCGATTGCACAACATAACTAAAAATTGCGAGTTCTCACGCTTTTTCATAAAAAAGTTTATTTATGGAAAACAATATTGTCTTAGCACTTCTAAAATTTTTAATACACCATGTCTTTTACAGATTTAAACTTCCTGAACACATTTTTTATTGTTCGAACAGAAACTCGGAGAACCACCATTCGTAGGTCTTAGAGCAACTAGCCCCAAACGAAGACTGATCTAACCACGAGATTTTTCCTCTTTCAAGAGCGAGCTGTTCCGGTTAACCGTTACCAAAGTTCAACACACTCCCCGGAAAACAAAAACAATTTACATATTCTATTTATAAAAAACAAATTATACTAAAATTGACATGATTACATATTTTGTTTTCTTGAAAATCTATTTTTCTTTTATTAATGAAGTTACTAAATAAATTTATAATTTGAACAGCCTGTTTCTGGCGCTAAACCGCGGATTTTAAACCTATTATAAATTATGATTTTTCACATTACCACAAACCACACATATCATATTAAAAGTACGATTAGAGGTACACCTTCTGGTTTCCGGAAGGCAACTGAAAGTGGGATAAAAGTCCGGAAACGTGTCACTAACACAAAAAAAGTCACTTGACGAAAACAAGGTAAGAAACTTTATTTTAAATAATAGTGACCTGGATACTGAAAATGAATTCATTATTATTAATAACTGATATTTATTGAAAAGGGATCCTAAATTGTAATTTTCTATAGAGTAATAGAAGGATGCTGAGCTAGCGAGATCACTAAGAAGGGGGGAGGGAAGAGAATAGACACGGAGTGTTTTGGAATCAGTCCGCCTTGAGTCTGTTTTAAGTACGGTCAGTGGCATTCTGCTCCGCAAGGTCGGTTCACTTTCGGCGTATAAAAATTCTAAATTAACTATCATGTCTTTTTCTGCAAGGAAAGATAAAATTCCAGTGTTACAAAAGTCGAGAATCTATAAAATTAAATGTAATTCGTGTAATAAGTTCTATTTGGGTCAGATGAGGAGAAAGATAGAAACTAGATTTAAAGAACATGTGGCTCATATTAAATTTGATAGGACTGAGAAATCAAGTGTGGCCGAACTTGCAATTTCTAGTAAGCATGGTTTGGGTTTAACATTGAAATTTAAAAAAGAGGTAACAACAGTAAATTGCTGAATAGCTTTGAAAGTATGTATATTTCTAAAGCTGAAGGTGGTTTGTTGTTGAATGCAGATAAAGGGCCTATTCCTAGTTCTTCTTTGTTCTCGTTGTTAAAGTTTAGAAATTGCTAATTATAATTTTTTGGGATTAGTATAGCTTTATTGTTTATCAATAGTGGACCCAATATGTTTGTGTTTTGTTTCAGATAACATGTGTTAATTTGTTATATTAGTAGATTATAGCATTATGTAGTTAGTTTTTCTCATTTGATGGAGTAGGCATTGCCACACCCCTTTTATTTTAAGTGGGACGAGGCCAACTGTGATTGGCCGAGTAGGATTAGGCGACCTTGATGTGGTCAACTGTGGTTGGCTAAGAGGTTAGGTAAGGAGTGGAGGAAACGCCTCAGGGTAGTATATAGGTATTTGTTGTTATTGTATTTAGTATGTAGTGTACCTCTGAAGATGATAGCAGAGCTATCGAAATGTACATAAGGTAATATAAACGCATTATACAGTTTTGTGTAGTTATTTTGTGGTTTGGGGTTTTTCCTTGTTCATATACAGTCACCACAGTGCTCTAGTGATTTGTTTATTTGGAGACTGTCTAGTGACATTTATAAACACTAATTTAAAATTGTATAACTTAAATGACTAATTAAAAAAAAAAGTTAGATAAGTATGTCTAAAATTATATATATAAAATATATCTTTAAAGGGTGGTGCAGCTAGCTAAATTCTAGGCTTCCAGTCCCTTAGCGACTCTTTTAAATGTGTCAGAACTTTTTAGGTTGATTCTCTTGATCTTTTATCTACTGCAAAAAGAGGAGTATTGTCTTATTTATCTCTTACTTAATGATCCTATTATACTGGTTGATCCAGGAAAAACCTTTACCATTTTAATGTAACATTGAACATTAATTAAGCACACAAATTATATTTAACTACTACAAATCTATAGAAAAACTGGGAGAAATACAAACCACTATCAAAAGATGTTACTGTTGATACAGTGATATATGTTATGTATTTGTTGATTTACCTTTCTATTGGTAAAAAACCTTTACCATTTTTGTTTTGATATTACTGTGTATTACTATGTAGGTTTCAAACACTATTATCAGTACAAAGATATATTTATTTGGGACAAAATTAAATATTACATAAATCTATTAAAAAATATTTGAATAAATATTGTATTATGTCCTCCTCCTGTCTTTAAATATAACTCCAACTATCACATCATGTTTTTAATTGTTCTGAGATTTCTATATTGTTGGTTTGTTGAAAGATGTTTTGAAGATGTGCAAGTATTCTTGAACTATATGTATACACTTATTAATATATATATATATGAAAATCAGGTAAATTGAGGTCTGGCAATCTGAGTGGCCACATATCCTTTGAAATATTACAGTTTTCATTCTCCAAACTTCTACCTATGAGAGTGATTGGATTATTGGATGTGGCAAGTTCCACTGTCATGATGGTACCTTAATGTTATCAAAATATTCCTTATAAAAAATTCACAGGTAACATTTTGATCAAAGAAAATCTGTCCAACAATCCTCATAGCAGATATAACATAACACCAATCTTGTAAAATCATCAAACACCGGCATTAATAAATTTTAAACGCTGAGAAATATATATTTTTTAAACTTCTAATAATTGTGTATGTGTAACGATGTACATATGAAATTTTAGCCTATTTTTATTTCTTTATTTATCTCCTTTTAGACTTACCTGGTGAGGATCCTCAGTAACTGGCAATTCAGAGACAAAACCTGTGTCTTTACGATAGAAATTTATGAATATGAATACTGCTAGCACAACAGCGCACATCAACCCATATCCTCTAAATGTAGCAGTTGTACCTATTAACAAATACACTATTTTTAAACTCAAATCTAATGTTTTTAATAATACTGTATAACACATATTTTTAATTAGGTACATATTATAAATAAATATTGAGCTTTACTTGTGAGATAATATTAGATAAAATAAAATTGTACACAAGATCTCACAAAAATTATGTTTACTTAATCAAACACGTTTCAACAACAAAGTCGCCATCCTCAGTGATACATGAGCTACAATAACTAAACTGTAACTACATATTATATATAAGGCAATACAACGGAAAAACGTTGTATGGGATTTTATTTTGGTCAAAAAACAAAAAAACCAAAATATAAATTGAATGCAAGGTTTTTATAAAGCGTATCTAATTTTGCTGCTTGAAGTGAATCCGTGAAATAATACTATGACCAGGGGTAAAGGTAGTTTTCGCCGACTAGTTTTAACAGAAGAATCGTGTTAGCCAATTTTAAATAAAATCTTATATTTGATGAATTATGAAAATATGAAATAACTAGTGTGTGGGATATGTATTGGTAGTACAAGTTGTATGCAATGCATATCTAGCACTGGTACTTCATATAAAGTGACACACGCCAAAATATAATTGAAGTAAAAAATAAAAAATAAATAAATTTCAAAATAGTATAAAATTTGAATAAAAAGAATTTGATGTATACAATTAACTAATATATTAAAGTTATAAAGAAAAATAGAATACAGTAGAACCCCTCAAACTCGACCCCCTCAAACTCGACATTCCGTCAAACTCGACAGGGCCAGTGACAAGGAGCATGGGATTTCCAAGGTCATTCACTGCATTGTTTTACGCCATGTGCGCCTGCCAGATGCCCGGAGGTTGAGGCTTGTTACTTTTGTTTATACAGCTGTGAGGGATGCTCCTTTGTCTAGCCACTTTCTAATCCTACTGTATAGTAGAGGCCAAAGTTAAAGATAAAGGGTCCAGGTAGACCGGGACAGTCCTAAATATTTGTTGTCAAAACATTCATATTGTTGTGAACCCAAGCGCCTAACCACCCGGATGCTACCGGTCATTAACACCGATTCCATTAAAGTAAGCGGCAAGTCTTTTGTCATAACAATTCAACGGAGCATCGTAGAACTATGATTCAAGTTTTGTAATAAAGGTCTTAACCATGTGAGAAAAATGATCCGGCTCTTAATTATATGCGATCAGCAGTTCAATTTATAGCATTTGTATTGGACTGTGTTTGGTATGGACATTCTTTTTCTTCGGCGACTTCGAGATGAAGCTGCCAGACGTCCAGTCGAAAATGAAAAACAAATATCAATAAAAAGTTTTTTCAAACAATGCTAACTTTGCTCTAATGTTTTTTTTTTATCTAAAATTGTTTTAATCTTTAAAAATATTTAATGGACTGTCTGTTTTTTACTGTAAATTTTATTACAGCATATTAGGATAAGTCTTTTTAGTTTACTAAACCTATTGTACAAGGCCAACACTTTTTAAATCTCATTTGACCGATTGATAAATTTTATTTTAATGTGTGATTGAACACACTATTTTTTTGTTGTCAGGCAGGGACTTTTTTGCAATAAACGTTTAATCATTGATAATCAATAAATGTACAGTTATTTAAAATTTTTGAGTATTTGTTGCAAACCTAACCATTAAATACCAAAGTTCCCTAAAACTCGACAACCCCCAAACTCGACAACCTTAAAGTCCACATTGTGTCGAGTTTGAGGGGTTCTACTGTACAATATAAATTTTTAATGTGATTATAGATATTATGGTTTTAACACCTTAGTGAGAAGATGGAAAAAGATATAAGGATACAATTGATAAATAATGCTTAAAATCATAATATAACAAATAGATACTGTAAATCTCAGTGTGGTCTGTTGATTAAGAAACATGTTTTGAGAAGGTGTGAAAATAAGTGTTCATAAGTGTAACAATGGAAAGTTGGACAATCTTTCTATCACGGTTATCGGACTTATACACTGTGTTCAGAAAAAGTGTGAAGTTTCAAGATGAAAACTCAAAACCTGTAAAAAGTCAAATTTGCAAATTACATAAATTCTTGTAATGTGAATTATATAAGAACAAGTGGACATCAACTCTCAAAGTTCCAGGACAAGCTCTCACCGAGTAGAATAAAATGACTGCATCAAAAATGAGAAAAATCCAGTGAGAAAGTATTAGGAACTGAAAAGAAAAAAGAAAAGAGATTTCTTCAGTAACAAGTTCCAGTCTGTAAAGAGTAAAACTTTAAGAAATTAAGCGTCAAAAGGGCGGAGTTATGTTACCAACTAACAACTTTACTAGCAAAATTGATAATTACAATAAAATTAACAAAATAAAGAATACAAAGGTGAAAATTAATGTAAATATTTTAAGGAAAAATAGTTAACAGCAATAAAAAAAATAAAGACAAAAAGGGATAATTTCAATAAGGGAGAAAAATTGGTAATAAGGGAATTTCCGGGTATAAATACAGCCACCATGTCTCTCACAACGGACACTCTTAAAAAAATGTGCGAAAAAAGTTGTAAGGGGTTACTATGCCCGAACGACTCATGAAAAAATTCTGAAAACTAATTGTAAGCGGTTACTATGCTCAAACGAGTAGAACTTTTTAAATAAGTAAAAAGTAAAGTATAATTAGAGTCGGTTAGATAAAAAAAATTAAAGCTAAAAAGTGATAAAATTAAAATTTGTGCATTGAAGTGGGCTAGTTAGTGCTGGTTAAATTAAAAAGAGTGATAACCAAAAGTGTTATAATTCATCTGTTAACTCTAATCAACTAATGAATCCATGGATCCAAGATAGGATAAACAACAACAACACAGACACCAGAAGCCAAATTATTTCAGGAGTGGTCAAGGTTTGAAATTTCAAATAATTAAAAAAAATTTACTATAATTATTGTAGTAATCTTAATATAAGGGGTTTTGAATTTAATTTATTTTAAAAAATGATTTGCTCGGCATAATGGGCGCCAGGTGAAATTAGCTCACCAATTTTGAAAAGTTAAAGTTTAATTATTGTTAATTAGAAAATTCTCAGGGTCGTGTTTCTTTTAAAAGTGTACTCCCAAGTGATTATATGGTAAATAAAAAGTCCTTTTCTTTGTTCCTGAAACTGAACATATTATTTATTCAAAAATTGATTATTTATACACATACATAAATTTGTTATTTGCAATTTGTAACATATGGAATATTTGAATATTGTACAGCTTTAAAGAAGACACCTAATTGGACCAAGCACATAAAGATCAAAGATTTTTATTGGTGGGAAATGCTTGTGGGAAAGAGCTTGTGGGAAATGCTGTAAATCAATTTGAAGACATAGTGTACGAACATTCTTAAAAGTACTAATGACAATGTTTTATGTTTTTAAGATCGTAGTTGCTTAAAAATAAGAAAAAAAACTAGGTTGTGCAACTTTGAACATGTGCTTTGTGCATACGGACAATAGACTGTTGTGTTTTACATGTTGTATGAACCATGTTTTCAAGAATCGCAGTACAAACATTAATCGAATCACAGGTGTAGTCAACATGAATTCAACGCTCAAAATGCAGGCTGAGGAACAATGATCGTTAAGAACAATGAGTTTCTGCAGTTTGGTAAAACCGTGTACATAACACGTTATAATTCAAATTTGTAATTTTTATATAATATGTTTAATGTTTCTTTATATTTTTATAGATGTAAATTCAATCAATTTTAATTAAATAAGTTTATTAGTCCCAATACCAATCAGGTAATGGACATAATTAATTTTCTTTTTATATATTTTATACTCAGACAAATGAGTAACCAACAATTTCAATTTTAATTTCATGAGAGTAATTTTATACTTGCAAGTTTTCTTAAATAAATTCAATTCGTAATAATGAAAATAGACCTTGTTTCAAAGGCATTAAAACTTAAATTCAAATAGGATGTTAGTTATAATTGATGTTCATGATATGTTTCTTATGGTAAATGTTCATGTATAGATGTTTTGGTTTGTCTAATAAATGTCTATGTTAAAATTTCAGTTTCAGTGTTTTTCATTCAATCAGGTCACTGAAAGTACACTTTTGACCGAGCTCACACCCGAGATAAGATTTTAATTAAAATTCATAAAGTAAAAATAATTAACTTTTCAAAATTGACGATAAGTCAGGCGCCCTTAAATGCTGAGCAAACTTTTAAAATCTAACAGTAATCGTAAATTCATTTATATTTTATTCTTTACAAGTAAGATTTATTCTTGAGTTTATTTATTGTTAAGTTTTTTTAGTAAAATTACATTTAATTAATTTTATTGACTAGCTTTACTTTTCTTCTCTCTCTCTCTCTCTCTCTCTCTCTCTCTCTCTCTCTCTCTCTCTCTCCCAAATATATGTATTTGAACAAACACTGGGAGAGGAGTGGGAAATGGGATAGAGAGATCACTTTCTCCCACATTTTAAAGGATCAAGGTGTTAATATTAGACTTCTTAATACATTAATTTTTTAGCATTGAGAATATAATCTAAATTATAAGTTTTTTATAGCCCTTTATAATTATCTTATTTTTTAGACTACACTCTCTAAAATAATACTAAAAAATCAAATAGAAAAATAAAAAAAAAAATTTAGTTTAATAACTACAAAAAACTCATGTATGCTTGAAGTTAGATTGTAATTATTGTTTATATTTGTGAATATAAAGTATAATTTTACCAAAATAAGTGACAAACATTCCACCAATAACTGCGCCACAGCCTCGTCCTAAGCCATGATGAATGCCTTGTAACACACCTTGAGCAGAACTCCGTAGTTGTTGTGGAGTATTATGAGCTATATATGAGCAACAAGCTGCCCAAACTGCCGCATGAGTAATTCCTTAACAACACAAATATATTTTGGTTAAGGAAACAATGTACATAAAACAATATTTTAAGATTTAGTCATTTATTATTGGTACATACCTTGCATGAATTCGAAAGGAAGAACCCACCATGGATTTTTTAAATATGAAATGTAAAGAAAACGAAGAATATTTCCTGCTAATCCCAAACACAGAACCTGCACAATAAAACATTTCAATTATCATTTTAAGATTATAATTCATTTAGAAAGTTCCTTTTACAATCCATTAGCTAAAAATCTAACTAAAGACAACAATATTTGTATTTAGATTAATCCAGTAATACTGACAATTAATTTTACAAATCTGTATACAAGGTGTGTCTTAACGAAACTGTGTTTTTACATTGTAGAGAAAGCACTGAGAACTGATTGTGAGTTCTTTGGCAGAGACCTTGTTTGTATCTGTATAGGCCAGCCAAGGAGCCCACCATCTATAATATAATAATTCATGAGTAATGAGAAGTGATCCTAAATTATAATTTTCTATAATAAAGAGCACACAACAAGTAGTAACAGATTTTGTTGAGTTAGCGTGAGATCACTAAGAAGGGGGGGGGGAGAGAAAATGGATATGGAATGGCTTGGTTAGAGAGTTGTCCGTCTCGAGTGCTGAAAGAGGTCAGTCGCATTTTCAGCTTGCCTACAATTTAAATTCACTGATCATGTCTTTTGGGAGGGGGAAATGTAGATTTAGTGATTATAATTAATATATAAGTTATGTAAAATAACAGTCATATTAAATATAATAGGTTAGGAAAAACTGTGTTGCGTGCTATTTAACTATCGCCTAAGACTTCGTCCTCATCGCCATCCTGACAGATTTCGGCCAATTTGGATGCAGTCTCCAGCTAGTAGAAAACTTCAGATTTTTAACCCTACCACTGCCTTAACAAAATGCATTCACGTTTTTTTCATCGGGTGAAATAATTTCAAAAATTCGCCAAAAATAGAAATTCTATCCCAATCATAAAGTGATCCATAGCTTTTTTTAGGAAAAAGTCCAAATTATTCATATATGTAACTTAAAATTTGATTGGTGCAAAATTGTAAAAGTTATAAGCTCAGGAAGCAAAAATTTTCAAAAGCGGAAATAAAATTTTCTAAATTCAGGTCTAAATAAATACTATTACATATTTTTTGTAATTTTATCCAAAATACATAAAAGTTTCATAATTTAGTTGTGAATAGAAATAATATGTAAAAAGTTTTACCAAATTCAAAGTAGTTTTTATGAAATAGAATTTTTTATGTCCGTATTACACAAAAGCCACTAAAATTAAGCCTATTTTGAAACATCAATCTAAAATGTATCCTTTACCCAAAAATGAAATTTTATATACCAAATTGTAGAGAATAAATCATAAAATAGAACTGTAAACTTGAACATTTTATATAACTTTCCATTTTGTAATCAGAAATTACGAAACGAAAAAAAAAGTATAAATGATTCACGAATTTCAACAAAAATTCTATAAATAAAGTTGTATAACACTGATGAAAAATTTTTGTAAATTTTGTAAAACCCTATAAAAGTTTCATAAAATAGTTGTGAATAGAAATATGTAAAAAGTTTTACCAAATTCAAAGTAGTTTTTATGAAATAGAAGTTTTTATGTCCGTACTATACAAATGCCACTAAAATTAGGTTTATGCCACTAAAAACAGCCATGGTTTTTCTTCTTTTTCAAAATTTATAATCTTTTTTAATGAGGGGTCGTAAGTTTTTCTTCTCGGCAGATTTAAATTTAAATAATTCTAAACATATTATGTAAAATTGTTTTTGTTTGTATAATGTTATTAACGTTTTTATTAAAAAGTAATTTTTATTTTGAAGTTGCATTGTTCTTGACTTGTACCTAAAAACATGAATGCCGGTCCATCCTGACAGATTTTTGGTTAACATGATTACTCAACCTAGCAGCTGGGAATTCGTGGATCCATCTCGAGGGGTTTATGGCTGCAAAACAGCAGGAGGCTTCACATCTGGATTAGCTTGATAAATATTAACATTCACAATTGTTCATTTGATGTAAGTCATAGTTTAGTGCAGTTGTGTGCGAATAATACTAAGTTTAAAAGTTGAGCAATGTATCAGTTTGAAACTTCAACAATCATACAGGACTTTCTCTGAAGCCGTTTTTGGCTGACAAAAACATTAATACACTGGATCTTTTTCCATTATGCCAAATTTGACACTATATGATTATTTTCTTTTCCCTAAAGTGAAATCTATTTAAAGGAATATAATATGAGACATTTGATGAAGTAAAGAAGAAAACAGCTGATGAAACTAATCTGCTTCACACCTTAGACCAGCAGAAGTAAGAGTACAGTACTACCTCGTTTATCCGGACCTCATTCAACCGATGGCCGGATTATCCGGATCGATCCGGAACAAAAAATAAAAAATTTAATCAAGGATAAAATAAAGCAAAAGCTTAAAGTTTCAAATTATTTTAATAATTACTGTATTTTGAATAATATTTTAAATAATATTTATAATATTTTGAAACTTTAAGCTTTTGCTTTATTTTATCCTTGAATATGGAGTTTCAACAAGAAATATCTGCTATTACATTAATGTTGATAAAAACGTGATTTCCTCAACACTACAGTGTCGCCTCGAGGTATTAGGGCGGGTTGTTGATGCACTGGGAAGAGAAAGTGGAGGAGCAATGACTTCTGTGTCACCATCCCCCTACCCCGATGAGGCATGACAGTGACCTTGTCTATTGTCTATGCCGGCGGGTAGTCTATCACGTGCTAGCGACCGGAATACATCATTACCATATCGTGCTGTGCCGTGTTTAGTTTCTTTACATTTTTGATCGGATACGGTTAATAGTATTTAACAGGGTGTCTAACGACCGGGAAAATTGGGAAAACCGGGAAAAGTAAGGGAATTTGAATTTCTGGAAAAGTCAGGGAAATGTCAGGGAATTTAAAAAAAAACCGGGAAAAAAATAATGAATGCCTGATATTTTAGAAAGTGTAATACAATGACGATGCATGTAACGGTCCTTAAAGAAAATGTACAACTGTGAAATAAATACAAACCAGGTGCATGTTTACAACCTTCATGTCATTTTTACAACTTTATTGTTGTCGGGTTGCTAAGACTCAAGGGTGTAAATCAGTAAATGTGAACATTTTGTCACATCTTAAAGCGGTGCCGCCAGCTTTGGGAACCCCGTTCTTTTTTTTGGCAGTTGGCACATCACATCCCCAGTCAGGAGTATCGAGGACGTGAATGAGAATCGGCATAGTATTTAGAGGTGGGCGTTGTTACTGCTATTTATTAATATTCGTGTGTTAGCGTTTGTGCGTGGAAATGGCGACAAAACGAAAACGTAATGTGCTTACAATGGCCCAAAAGTTAGACGCATTGAATCGTATAGACGGGGCCGCATTGAAACGTCACACCAAATTAACAACTAAACCCTGTGTAAATTAAAAGCATGTGTAAATATTTGAGGTGTGTAAATAAAATGTTTTTCGTCATTTACAGTACATTGTGTAATTTCGTGTATTGTGTAAATTGAATGGTTGTGTAAATATTGTGTTTTTTCATGACTTATAAATGGTAAGTTATCATTTTATATTTTGTTTTATTTATCTTTCTATAATTTCGGATTATCCGGATTTTCGATTAACCGGATCACTTCCGGTCCCAATTAGTCCGGATAAACGAGGTTGTACTGTACATAATTTTATAAGTTCTGATGCCGACAATGTTGAAGAGGACTAGCATTAGAATTGTGCTACGTATAAATAAAGGTGAGTTATTTTATCAGTCTTATTATTTAATAGACACACCTTGTATAGTTATTTGAAGTTTTGTTACTTTATTGGACCAAAAAATGTATTTTCTTTTCAGGGTTGAATTTAGATTGGAGCAGTCAAAATGTATTTCTGATATTCATAAAACTTTGGGTCTTTAATAATAATTAAAAATAAATAGTTTAAATCTTTTAGTCTAATATGAAGAGTTCTAAAACCAACAAATAGAAATTTCGTATCCAATTAATACAAAAATCAATGTTTAGAGTCATATAAAAATATCTTTATAGAGTCATATTTATTATCATTCAATTTCAGGTATTTGAAAATTCATTTTACTCCGATATTGCCAAAATTAAATTATTTATAATATTTTTGTAGCATGTCAAGGTACATCAGGAAGTAGGGTATGTGTGTAGTTATTTTATATATAAAATAAACGGCAGTCATTTTAAAATTAATAATTTTGGCTTAAATTAGAAAAAATAGTGACAAATGTGTTCATCAACTCGAAAATGGGGAAACTAAATGACATAAAATCAATTTAATGCATCAAAAGTATGTGATTTAAAATTTTTATCACTAATTTACAAGATTTTGTCCAGAAAGTATCCATCTATTTCATATTGAAAAAACTATAGTGTGCTCAGGACAATGACGTGCTCAGTGTGCTCTTCAAAGTAGTCTTTTGGACTTCAGAAGCTCCTTCTCTCACCTGGCTAAGAACATTGATGTAGTACTACTTATTAATTGTTTGACCTGGAGAAGCATACTCATGGTGGACAACACCTTCACTATAAAAAATCCTGTCAACATGATATTGACATTACTCCTACTCTGAAACACTTTCTTGAGGACGTGAATAAATAGGGTACTTTCATTGAGAAGACTTGGATTTTTGTTTTAGGTATGTCAAATCTGTAACAATTCGAAATGTCTACAAGAATTTTATAAAATTGATTACATCAAAGTGATGTGTGAGGAAATAGTGAACACTGAAATTATGTCATTGAAGGGACACGCCCATCTTTGAAACTAATAGTCTGATTGGCGCAATAACACGTGAGACCTGAATCGTCTATCGATCCCGTCAAATTTAAATTTAAAAAGAATATATATATATATATATATATATATATATATATATATATATATATATATATAGAGAGAGAGAGAGAGATTAGTATTAAGATTTTAAAATATAGAAATTATTTGTTTAATGTATATACTATTTAATATTTGGAATAAAGAAACTTACTATTCAAAATTAAATCATAAATTCGTACAAAAATAAATAAATAAAATTATCATTATCATCAACTTATTCATACATAGAGATTATTGTGAAAGTGGGGAGTGATTTAGATGGCGGTTTATTCGATTTTGGCAAAAATATTAATTATTTGAGCGATTGGTGAATCCAGCTTTCGTTCTGAGCAAATGTATATGTTTTATCCAAGTTTAGAGGAATTGTTCAAGTGAAATAGTGCGGTAGTTGTCTAGTATAAGGATGTTCGATTTACGATTGTGAAGAGGGAAACAAGAAACAGTTGAATATGAGGGAAACTTTCTAATATGGTGAGATCAAACCAATAGCCTAGACTCGGAGCAAATATTCATTATAGTAGACTTTCACCAGTGTATAATGTATATATAATTGGTGGACAAATATAGAACTATATCATTTCATTCATAAATTTTTTGGTCATAGTTATTCGTTCATATAGGTATGTGTAAATATTGAACTTAATTTAATCTTTTATTTCATAATTAACGTCCATATATTTTTTTTATAAGATTGGAAAAAAGTCAGCACCTAACCCCACCCGAGATAAGAGTGAATTTTTTTTTGTTACTTAAAGAAAAGACTATAATAGACATTAATTCATACCAATATAATTTGATTTTTTTTCTTTCTGATAAATAAATGAACAATTTTATTAATTATATTTAATCATCTTAAAGTATATTGTAATAATGTTTTGACGTTATAACGAAAGGTTATTAAAAATCTTAAATGGTTAAATGGATTGTTGTTATATTTCATTTCTCAATTTAAATTTTTAAATATTGGAGAATAACAAATATTGTAGAGTGTATTGTTTCAATTTTTGATGCTCCAAACGTAGAGCTAGTTTGAATTTTGGATCTTATTGTTTAGATATTTATATGTGTTATTGTAAATCATGATTAATTTCTAGTTTTGACCTGATTGAGGAAATATGGGTAAATGGTATAAAGCAAGTTCTCATTAATAGCAGTAAGAAATTCTTTCTGCTCTCGTGACAGAAGTCTCTGAATGACTTGTACCATATGCTTAGATCATTCAGTCAAATTTATTGAACCATCGTTTTTGGAATCTCCAGATTATCTTATATGTCTTGAAATGTCAGTCATTGATTTTCATGTTTATTTTGAACCTGCACATAATGAATATTGTTATGTGTTCTGCTTGTTGAAAACCTATTAAAATATGAAATGTTTTCAACTGACTCCTCTCCATCTTTGAAGCATCTGTACTACAATTTTATCTGGACTTCATTCCTTGAATGAACAACAAAACCCTTCTTAATCATCCGAATAGTATCTATGGACAAATGATTAAGTTTTACTGAACTACATAGATAATGTGAATGGTACATGTCCACTGAATGGGAGCTACCGGCTAACTGAATTGTTCAATGGGTTAGTAACATGTGTGCGACAGAAACCTTTTTCATGATATTAAAAATATGACCCATATTGAATATTTAACTTAAGTAAGCATGAAAATAAATTGAAAACTTAAAAAAAAAAAAAAAAACTTTAAAAAACAATATTGACACTTGCAAAACTGCTGATTTAAAATTGTTAATTTTTGTATATAACAAAATGCACACAGTATTCAACATTTTATTTTCATAGTCATTAGTCAACATTTATAACATTTTTATATAATCTATAAAGAAAATATTGAAAATTTCATGATAATCACTTATATTGTTTGGCCTGTAAAAACAAATATGTTTTTAGATTTGTGTCTAAATTCTCAAACTGGCTTCTCAGTGATAGCCAATACCTAGGAAGGAATTGAATTTATGAGAACTACATTTAAATGGGTTCAGCTGTATAGACTGTTGGGATGACTGCTAAATTGTATTAAATGCTGAGTTTTTGTAAAACTCTTTTTTTTAAGGAAAAATCAAAGTGTTTCGTTTCAAAAATTTAAATGTCCACCACAACCCCAAATAAATCATGGGTACAGTGTGAAGAAATAGGCTACTATTCGGTATTAAACATCAAATTTATTTTATATTGTAAGACAGGTATTGTAGTTTACTTACCTTAACATGTCCCATTTGAGTTATAAGACGGAAACTGAAGAAATATGCAAATATTTCAGAAATGTGATTGATGACTGAAGCTACACCAAACAGTGTTGGAGATCCTCCATAGTCCTAAACAGTAAATCAAAATGTGTAACTTTGGTTATTATTAATATAGAAATGGTTCAAAGCATATATATATCATTAATTAATACCTGTAAATGCCAGAAGAGAAAAGTAAAGATGAGGCCAATTCCAAAGCCCATGAACCAGGATACGAAAAGGAATGATCCACATTTTACATTAGCAAAATGTTTGAGCACAGTCACCCACTCTGGAATTTCCCGAGTTGTTTGTGCAAACATTTGGGTCTATAGAAAAACAATATAATTTAATATCAAATTACTAAACATACTTAATTAATTATATTTTAAATATTTATGTTATCCAACTCAAATTATTATAAAACAATTGTAATAAATGCCCCTAAATCTTAACCATTGATTTTACAACTTTTAAATGAATTAAATAGTAGATATATTCAGAGCCAGTTCTAGTAGTTCTGCTGCCCCAAAGCAGTATTTATGAGCGGCTCCCCCTCCATCCCAACTAACATCAAATGCATTCTCCTGCAATTAATTTAGACTTTGTGTAGTGTGATTACAAGGAATAGAAAACACCTTTCTTTATGTTACATGAATTGAAATAAATTCACTAAGTTTTAAACAAGCAAGAAAAATTAAAGGTTCTCCTTTAAGTAGTAGACCTGATCAATTAAACTCTAAATTTATATTTTTTTAAATATTCACTCACATATTTACATACTACTTAACACCTATATGGAAACATCGGTCAATTTGACCGTCTTGCGTTTTTGCATTCATATGTTGGTTAAACTGAGTGACCTTGACACTTGCCGCGGTCAGTACCTTCCTCCCTCCTCAGAACAACACCATAACACACAATATCAATTAGTTCTGCACGGCGCATCCTCTGTGACAGTTGCATTTGTCATTTTACGGTCGGTCAGATTTACGGCGTGTTACTCTTACTGTTAGTTTGTTGTCGGTCAGAAATGCAGGTATGTTTCTTTTTGCGTTCTGGTGTCCTTTTTCTGTAAATAGATTGTTTATGATTTCATCTTCTTTTATGTGTATTGTGATAGTGTATAAACTGTATATAGCCTGTAAATAGCTTTGTAGTGTATTATTTTACTTTTTTCATATATAATGGACCGTGCTGGAAGTCGTAAGTCTTTTTCAACTCACGATCCCGACTTTGGTGACAATATTCGCAGACTGTTGGAGAGTGAAAATGTGGATAATGATGGTTCAGACGAGGATTTGGATGATATGGATGACTCAGATGCTGATCTTGATTTCTTAATAGAGGACAATAGGCATTATGTAGACTCTACTGCTTCAAGTTCAGATGAGGCAGACGCAGTGGCGGCGATAGCGGGCCCGCAGGGCCCGTGGTGCGGGGGGCCCGCGAGCTGGGAGGGCCCGCGAGCCTTGATAGGGATTTTTCGGGAAATTTTACCGGGACCCGGACCCGCGAATAACTATATTTTTATGAGTATTGTCAAGAAATTACTAAAATAAGGTAAAATGTCTTCAGAAGAGATTTGTGCCTCGTGCATCCAAAACGGCAATAACCATTATTTTTTAGAGAGCAGTATTTATTATATTTAATTAATGTCATGATACGAAGTATGTGTATTGTTTACCATTGGCCGATAAGTAATGCAGCTATCGCTACGTCGCGCATCGCGGTGACTCACCGGCGCCGGCCGGCGAAAAGATAAACATCCGGGAAAAGATTATTGGGAGAGGGGGGCCCGATGAACAAATTTGCGGGGGGCCCGCGGGTTCTTATCGCCGCCACTGGGCAGACGAGGCATTGATGGAAGTAGACCAAGAAGATGAAAGTGAAGTTCTAAATACTACAGTAGCACTTCCCTTCTACCATATTTTCTTGAGAGAATGAAGAAAAAAGAATGCGGACCTCCCAATGCTTGGAAAAGCAAACCTCCCCCAAGGAATGTGAGAACCCCAGTAAGAAATATAATTAGAACATTGCCTGGCATTAGAGGGCCTGCAAGAGCGTTAGGGAATGCTCCTGAAAAGGAGGAGGTATGGAGATTACTTTTGATCAAGATATCATTCAACAAATTGTAAATAAAACCAAAATCTAGTTAGCGTCTGTTCGCGAAAAAATTTCTCCAGGGAAAAGTATATCAAACTATAGGAATACGGATGCTGAAGAAATAAATGCTCTAATTGGTATGTTGCTCTTAGCGTCAGTCGTCAAGTCCATTAATGAAAATATGATATCTCTTTTTTCTAAAGATGAGTTTAGCCGTCCAATATTCAGGGCTACTATGTCTGACAAACGCTACAAAGTAATTATAGCATACTTATGTTTTGATGAAGCTCAAACCTGAGAGGCGAGAAAAATAAATAACAAAGCTGCTGCTATCTCAGAAATTTTTGAAAAGGTCATCTTGAACAGTCAGGCTATTTACAGTCCTTCAGATTATGTCACTATAGATAAGATGCTTATTCCCTTTCGAGGAAGATGTGGGTTCAAAGTATACATGCCAAAAAAACCCAAGAAGTATGGCATAAAAGTCTTGTGTCTGACCGATGCCAAAACATCTTATTTATATAATGGGTATATTTACACAGGGAAAGGAAGCGATGGAGTAGGTTTAACAGAAAAAGAGAAAGATAATAGTATTCCAACCCAGTCTCTCGTTCGTTTGTGTAAAGTGATTGAGGGCAGCAATCGAAATGTAACGGCTGATAATTGGTTTTCGTCGATAGAGGGGGTAGATAAGCTCAGCAAAAGGCAGCTCACTTATGTCGGTACCATGAGAAAGGATAAAAGATGTATTCCAACAGAGTTTTCTCCTAGCAATGCACGGCCTGTTCCATCCACTCTTTATGGTTTCAGAAAAGATGCAACCATTCTTTCCTTCGTACCTAAAAAAACAGAACTCTGTGCTTGATATCTTCAATGCATGCCACAATTGAAACTGATCAACAGAAGAAAAAGCCAGAAATGATTTGTTTCTACAATCGCACCAAAGCCGGGGTAGATCTCCTCGACATGAAATGTGCTGTTTTTTCCTCGAATCGGAAAACTAGGAGATGGCCTGTTGCAGTTTTCTATAGACTTGTAAACATCTGCAGTGTAAATTCGTTCATAGTGTTTATGAGCTACAGTGGAACACCTATGATGAAGCGCTTTGAGTTCATCAAGAGTCTTGCAAAGGATTTGATTGTTCCCCATCTAAGGAAGAGACTCATCATCGCCAACCTT